>PNEQ01031363.1:0-14709 GCA_003012365.1 Medauroidea extradentata
TCGTGTTTCTTCAGCAGTCTGCTTATGCGGTCGGATACTCCTTGTACATATGGGAGAACAGCAATGTTCTTGAAATTTTCTTTTTCGTTTAATCTTGGCTGTCTGTTTATTGCCTGTTTTATCTGGCTTTTCTTGTAGCCATTGGCCTGTAGGGCTGCTGTAAGGTGGTCTAGTTCCTTCTGTAGATTGTCGCCTTCACTTATTTTGATTGCTCGGTGGACCAATGTCGAGATGACAGTGCTTTTCTGTGATGGTGGATGATGGGAACTGGCATTGAGATATCTGTCGGTGTGTGTCGGCTTGCGATAAACACTGTGTCATAGTCGGCCATCTGGTTTCCTTGTCACCATTACGTCTAGGAAAGGTAGTTTCCCTTCTTTCTCTAGCTCCATAGTAAAGCTAATTTTGGCATGTAGGCTTTTGAGATGTTCAAAGAAGATTTTGAGTTTTTCTTCCCCATGACTCCAAATCACGAATGTATCATCTACATATCTGAACCAGCACTTGGGTTTGTAAGGACTTGATTCGATAGCTTTCTCTTCGAAGTTGGCCATGAAGATGTTGGCTAGCAGTGGTGACAGTGGAGAGCCCATTGGCATGCCTTCAACATGGAGGTATATTTTGTTGTTGTGTTGCCTCACTCCCATTGACCGCCTCAGCGGCCAATCACAGGCCAGGCCCCCTGGAACCCCTATATATAGCGGCCCTCTCTACTCCTGGCCTTCAGTCTACAGTGAGACCCTGATGATGCCTGCTGAAATGTACGGCGAAACGTCGGTTCCTGCAACCACGAAGACGCGGCTCCAGCCCGGAAGCCAAGCCAGTCAGTTCGATAACGGCCGCGAAAGCCTGCAGAATTCCACAATTGCAAATAACTCAAATGTTTTTATGCAAATGCTTTGAAAAAAAATTGAGACTGTGTACAGTCATACAATTCACAATTTTGCCAGAACTTTTTTTTTTTTAAATAATGTACCATTTGCTAGTAAAAAAAATATTTTGCTTCATTTTGGTTTATTTTGACGAAAAATATGTGCTATTTCAGGGGCGAAAATCTAAAAATTCGTTTAGTATGTTGCAACAGAAAAATTCAGATACAAACGATGAATGATGATATATAAGTGTTAAAACTGCCAAAATGAATTTTTTATATGCGTTAAAAATATTTTCGAAAACACTGCAAAACTAAAGAGAGAGGCCTTAAGGTGGCCGTCTACCGAGGCAAGTATGCAGAGCTTTGGCCGTTAAGAAATTATTCGAAAAATGTTCGTCGTACATGAGTGATATCTAGTTAGGAATAACATTTGTATGTTTACTCATTTCAAGTTCTCCACTACTCATTCAAGCATATTTTCTAGCTGCCGAAATTTTTTTTTAAGAACGTACATCTAGGCGAAGAATTTTTAAAATGTATAGGCGGGTACAATACACGTTTGTAATTAATAATACGTCATAAAATGATAGCGTCGCCACTGAATTTCTCTTAGAATTAATTTGTTGGGGAGAAAACTGCGCGCCAGTTCAGTTATTTACACGTAGAGGCTAGGAGGAACCTTGATTCACGTGTTGTCTCGTCCTTACCGCTTTCGCAATTCTAGGCCTTGAACACGCAAAGTAAGTCCACCCAGCCTGCCACCTTAAGGGCATGGGTCCGAGTTTCTTCACATTTAACGACAATTATTTTTTAAAACATAAATGGGAGCCGATATCGTAAAATCGCTTCGTAACTTTGTTATGAATGATTTATACTGCATACTCTAATTTTGTCGAGCCAGAACTCTGCAAAATAGTTGCTAATTAGTTAATTAACGAAAATTCATTTTAATTGATAAATTAGCTATACTCATCATATAGTTTGTCTCGAAAAAATTACATTGCGTAGTAAAACCAATTTGCAACAAAGTTACGAAGCAATTTTACGATATCGACTCTCGTATGCATTTAAAAAAAATAATTCTCTCGAAAGCCGAGAAACTCGGGCCCAAGCCCTTAAAAGTCTGTTCCAGTGCGATAAAGTCATAATTTTATATTTTTATGAAATATTGTTAGTTTTGTAGACGATACTTGTGAGTACATTTTACTCCTACGAAACACTTTTAGCTGTCATAGTTTTCTCATAACTGAGCGTCAAAGCAAAAATTTGCTTGTTACGCTGCCATGCACGTAGTGAAAACCAACTGACCTACTTAAACAAAACAATTCACTGTGAAGTTACAACCCATGAGTTATGCAATAAAATATTTAAAAACCCAAAACGTAACATTTTTAATTAAAAAAAAAAAAAAGCGCAAAAGTACAGAAAAAAAATTTTTTAAATACAAAAACAATTCGCAAGATTTTTTCAAATCTTTTATTACGTAGCCCATACTTAGTTATTTCACTGTAAATTATTTCACGTACGTAAGTTAATTGGTTTTCACTATTTGCATAGCAGCAGAACATGCACATTTTGACTTTGACGCACCGTTACGAGAAAACTATGAGAGCTAAAATTGTTTCGTAAGAGGAAACTGCATCAAACTACAAAACTAACAATATTTCATATAAATATAAAATTATGACTTTATCGCACTTGAACATCCATAAGTTACTACTGCCCCACCACGATTGACTCACTGCTTTTTAACTTACACTTTAAAAAAATTATTACGTTGGTGAGGTACTGCTTACAAAATTGAAGATTGAAACTGCTATACTGTCGCTAAGAGAGTAGTTATTAAAATAATATTCAGTCCATCAATATCAAACAATTATCTAAATATCATCCGTCACGTATTTAAATTAACAGCAGCATAAATTGAATTGACCTCTAGCACAAAGCGACGGGGACAAGACTTCGGCCAGATGTGGTATCTACTTTTTATTTGTCCACATGCAGTTCCCCCCCCCCCCCCCCACCCATCGTGGTTCCTACCGGCGTTGGTAAATCGAACAAGAAATACGAGTACGAAGTATAGTAAAACTGTGGTGTTCCATTAAGGGCTTGTTTCCGAGTTTTTTTCAGACTGGTGCCAATAACTCAAATGTTTTTTTAACCAAAAGTTTTGAAAAAATTTGAGTCAATGTGCAATCACACGATGCACAATACTGTGGACGCTTTTTTTTTTTTTTTTTTAATGTACCATTCGCCAGCAAAAAAATAATTTCCTTCATTTTTGCTTATTTTCACGACGAAAAACGCGGTACTTTGGGTAATGAAATCTAAAAAACCGTTCAGTATAATTCTACAAAACAATTCAGCTACAAATTATAACATATAAGTGTCAAAACTGTTCAGCGAAATTTTGATATGAGTATTAGGTAGCAATAAAAAAAATATTTTCAAAATCACTGTAAAACTCTGTAACAAGGCCTTAAACCCTTGGTACACTTCAGATAATAAGGGTTGTTTGTAGAGTCAAGGCGAACTTGAGTAAAATCATAGAATTGTTTTTGCATTGCATAGTCAGGAAATTGAGATATCTCAGTTGAGGTGAAGTGTTTCCACATTTTTCGCGAGAAAACAAATATCTCTTCATGCATTGACTAGCGAATGCCACTAAGATGTATATTATTTTTAATTTATTATGCACAAAACTTACATGACGGCGACACGACAATTTAAAGTTAGTGTTTCGCACGCTGTGCAGCTCTTATCAATAAATTCAAAATAAGAATATTATTTCCCCCCATGTCGCGTTGTAATTTCTATTTACCGCCGCCATTATTGATTGGCAGCTCGAGAAAATCTTAATAAAGTTTTTCCTCATATTTTACTCACTTTTCACTTCTGCATTGAAAATTTCTCACGGTTCTCTCAGAGAGGCCTTAGATTTTGTGCAGTATAACATCGCAGTCGACTCTAAGTTTACAATACTCCCATCGCTATTGATACTTTTATTTCTCCGTAACAACATGTATATATTCTGGCCAGCTATCAGCGCTTGTGAGTAGTGAAACAAGCTGAGTATGGAGCAGCACCAGATTGAAGGGACGGAAGAAACAGGAAGTCACCGAGAAAACCCGCCGACTAACTGCATCCTACGGCACTATTCTCGCATGCGCGAAAATTTATGTCGACCCCACCGGGAACCGAACCCGGATCCCCTTCGTGGAAAGTTGCGGCAACCACGGTTCCATTTATAGGCACCAGGAACAAAAAAAAAAAAAAAGAATTATAGTACACATTATAAGGATTCTCGTACGCTTGGAAATAATTTATGTATTGAAGCAGAGCTGAATAACAGGCAACGCTGACCCTTTGGGTCACTTAGCCCATTAATTTTTTTATTTAATTTTTAGCTCTCACGCAAACTATGCTATTTAAAACCGCCATATGAAGGACAAGTTTATCAGCAGATGAAATGATTAAAAAATGTTAATATCTGAAAATTTAATTGATTATTACTTCTAAATTAGCGAGCCTAATCAAAATCTTGTTTCTTATCGGCACTTCGAAAGGAGTATAAACATCACTGGCCTATATTTGACAATGTAAGCCGCACTTACACGTTAAAAGTTTTTCAGAGAAAATGTAAAAAATCAATCTAACATTCGTTCGTAAAAAAAAAAAAAAAAAAAAAAAAAAAAACTTCACTACAGTTCTGTGGTTGAATTTCAAACAACTCCAACGGCACATTTTAGAGAAAAAAGTTACATACAATTCATAACGCGACATGAATAAACACAATGCATAATCTCCAAAGAAATCAGAGCGGTTCAACTGACGAACTAAACCAACCAATTAGGGGAAGTAGTTTGGTCTAATAAGAGGAAGCAGTCGAGAGGAAACGTGAATTTCATTATCTAAATGGCCGGACGTCAAGCGAATATTCCCTACTCCACTCTAAGTGCCATGGATGATTATCAACCTTGAACTCGGGTGTGAAATTTATCTATAACACATTCATAAAATATTTTCATTTCAACCATTTTGATTTTAAAATACAAGCAAATTTTATCAAACACGTATTCATGAACTAACGTAGATTATAAATGTACATATCAATCGCTATTACATGCAGAAACCTTTACCATACCTTCACTTTGCAAAATACAACCACTACATGTTTCCCGAGCGTTTATAACGCCGTGAAAATTGACGGCAGAAAAATGCCTGCACGCGTTAAAAATAACTGTTTCGCACAAAACTATCAAATTTACATAAGTCTTTACCAAATTAGATGTACGTATAGTTAAATAATTATTACAGTATTTTTCAACGATTTTAGACATCATAAACAAATTTTTAAAACAGTTTTAATATCCATTTTGGTTGACATCTTTTAAAGAAGATAAAAGTAATTAATACTCGGACGGGCATGGGGGTAGCCTACAACTTTTTTGTTCTCGAAGTACGGATATAATTTATATTCAGTATTTTATTTCTTACTATTAAGCTGGGAAACACTCAGAAAATACCGTTAGGTTAATTGCTGCTACAATTTTTGAATGTTGTATTCAATGTGAATTTCCATAAGGAAAAACGAGATCAATTTAAAGTGCAGTCACGCAGAACTAAATATTCTCAAGAATGTAACGAAAGTTAATCGCCGACACGTGCAATATTTATTTGATAAAACTTTTCGGGAAGAAAGTATTCTCAAAATGCTTTCAGGCCGGAAAAGTGGCACTCTGTTCAAATCGTGGTCACGCCCAGAAGATTGCGACGTGAAATAAGCAGCGGCGAAATATTTCACCGCGTGCAAAGGAATGAGATTTGTGTTGCAAGACACTTGCTCTTAGTGTGCAGGAATATTTCACCCTGGCGACCTAGTACATCCACAATGCCACATTTCACTCTCTCTCTCTCTCTCTCTCTCTCTCTCTCTCTCTCAGACATTCCTCTCATCCTTTCCTTTTCTTCGTCTACCTGTGTACCTTGTTTCCTCGTAGCTCCTGTAGCATTTAGAAAAACTGGGAAAAATATGTCTATATATCTAAAACGATCAGTGGAATCGAGTACCTGATTTGTTTGAATGATTCTTGACATAGGACTGGAGAACTTTGAGGGATGTCCAATACGACACTCAAACAATTCCAGACCCTGTTGAAAATTAGATCAAGATATTGGGAGCGATTTCGCTGTCATGCGCTTCAAATATGTTGTAGCGAGTTACGACTATTCTTTTTTTGACGAAAGTATATAACGCGCATTATGTTTTAATATCTACGAAAAGAACACACTTCAATCTATGTCGCTATATTTAAAAAAATTTGGCACGTTTATTTGAAACATTATTTTTGGGCCCCTCAAAATAGCCAGAAGTGGGTTTCCAGACTGCCATATCTGGAAGATTAACAACTGGATTCGAAAAACACATCTATAGAAACAAGCGTTAGACTTAAAATAAAATGATGTGGTTATCGCTTAAAATCCCTTAGGAAAGGGATAATAGTAAAGTACTGCAAGCCAGCTGAGTGGCTTGCATGGAGAGGCGATAATGCATTACTTACGTCGGTCAACGGCTTCACAAACACATACGTAGCATATTTAGGGAGGCGCCTTAAAACCCAAAATGTCTCTTTGAAAAGAAAATGACAGACAAATATCCGCATGTTAAACCAGAGATAGCACTTGCCATGACTACGTGTTGTACCAATGCAAGGTCACAAAAGGTTTTGAATATCAATCAGGATGACATAAGCAAACATCGAAGAGAACCATGCTCCAGACCTCTGCATGTCGATTAGGGTTAATCGATCAGTCGACTAGCTTTGAGCGACAACACATCGAGAGAAATTTTAGTTGAGTGAAAAAGAAATCTGCTTGCAGCAACCAAATAATTCATTTACATATAGCGAAATAAATAGTTATTTTTTTATGCTGAAACAAAATTGATTCTTCCTAATTTATTTTCGGAAAGTGTAACATTTTGCTAGTTAAATATTTTTTTGACTGAGCGTAAGGTTTTGTACTGCACAATTAAACAAAATTATTTTAATCTAATTTCTATCATGGCGGATTGCACATTAAAATCCACAACCAGACCGAAAGTTGATAAACGTCACATCCTAATGGGGAAGTGGCTCGTAAAATGCATGGCATTTACGCAGATGTATATGACCTTTTTAGCGTTTTTAATTTTCACTTTATGTAGAAGTTGTTTTATCGGGGTGGTTTATACCTGAATGAAGCATCATTAAATACACTTACATATATAGCTACTATACTGTCACATAAACGGCAACACAATTTTCAAGATGTCATATTAAACAACGGCGTGGAAAAACATTAAGGTTTAGATAGAGCAACAAAAAACACTATTTTCTACTTCCAAACATAATTTCACGGTTGCCTAAAATTTTATCGTCAAACGTAAGTAAATTTTCAAATAAACTACGTGTTTTTGTTGGGTCAAGAAAATCACGTGTATTGAGTTTAGTGATTCTCTCTGTAAAAATATTTTGTTAGCTCAAGTCAATATTTTATTCAAACAAACATTTGGTAAAATTTCTCTTATTGTAAAGGAAGTAATTGCTTGTTTACAAAGTCAGAAAAAAATTTCAATCCACTAAATAGAGTTAATAAAATCGCTCTACAGTAACTGTTATCACCAAACAGATCTTCAGGATGACATCACTTTACACAGTAGCTAAGAACCGTTGTCCTGTATCTTATCGAGTACGCGATATCTACGTACGGCGAGGCTTTGATTATCGCTGCAGTGAAATTTTGATGTGCCTTGCGCAGTAAGATGGTGGAAGGCCAAAACGAACATGGAATAAATTAACAACGACCAGCTCACCTCATTCTTGACATTGAAAACTTTCCAAACCCTTCACTTAGT
The DNA here is from genome assembly GCA_003012365.1 of Medauroidea extradentata. NCBI lineage: Eukaryota > Metazoa > Arthropoda > Insecta > Phasmatodea > Phasmatidae > Medauroidea > Medauroidea extradentata. The sequence continues at coordinate 7,770 of PNEQ01031363.1, forward strand.
AATGGATATGTGAAAAATACCCAACCGACTATCTATTTCTCGACACAGTAACAACATACAAAACCCAACCCCATGTATCTTCAAAATAAGAATTTTTTTAAGCAAATTGATCTATTCCTTAAAAAGCCTTGTACATAGATATAGGATACACGCACCACACCAACGCGCTCTGGTCATGAAAGTAATGGTAAATAAACATCCTAACCATGAAATGAGGAATTTTACGACCGTTTGTTTCTAGACATGGGAAAAAAACACAACTTCATTGTATAGTTAGAAAATAAGTATTTAAAAAAACCTATTTGACTGCATGCAATTCGAACTGTAAGACCTAGGACTAAAGGCCAAGCATTATAATAACTCAACACAAAAACAAAGTAATCGATAGCAATTAATTATGTATAAATTTTTCATTTGCGATTTCAATGAAAAATTGCTTTTTGATAATTGTTTTTATTCGTGTTTGCACAAAACTCCTTGAACGATATACCTTGAATAAATTAGTGCTGTTAGAAAATTAATATATATTTTTTTGTTTCAAGATAAATGAAAGGTAACCACGAAACCTGGGATAGTAAAAATAGAAAATTTTGTAGACTGTCAAACGTGATTATTTTAAAAATCGGCACGGATACAGAAAAAGAAAGTTTTCAAAGGAAATAGCTTTACAGGAACTATTTTGGTAACCTTTAACTAAGGAAATAAGCTAGAGAAAAATACACAAATTACTAATATGAATTAAACACAGTATTAAGTAAACAAGAAAGTTCTCCCGAAAAGATAATTACATAATGTCCTACAGTAACGCTAAAATTTGAAGCCCAAAATTGTAGGTTTTCATCTGTTTTTTTTTATTTAGCTGGGGCTGTAATGGAATATAAACATACATAATAATGCTAATTGTAACAATGAAGAGAAGTAAAATGGAGCGTTTAGAGAACTGATACACGTAGTTAAATTGCATTTTAGCATTCAACTAAAAGGGTCATTTATAGTCTGAGTTATAAAACTTGAGTTAACATCTATATAATATGGGTTTCTGTACATCGACGCTTCAATATATGCACTGCATATTCTTCAGCGTTCTCTCCAGAGATCCAGGAATAATATAAATATTTTTGATTAAGCGACCAGTTGAAACTACGTATACTATAGGAGTATTATTTAATTTTACTTTTATACCTACTTAACTCGTCGAAAACATATGTACAAATAAATGGCATGGCGAGAGACCATGGTAACCTGCAATATATTACAACATAGTTGTGCAAATTTAAAGACAAGAGACAATTTCACAAATAAATTAATTTAAAATCACAATTGTTTGTAAATTGGTATTTAAGTTTCTAAAAATAGAACCAGTGAAGAAAATGCATCCACACGACAGTGAAAAATATATTCATGACTGTTTTATTGGTGTAATAATATACAAAAGTGTAGTCTATAATATAATTAGTGCACTGTGTTGTCATTTGTGGTCATATTGCTAACTCTCTCATACTATGGCAATGTTTAATATGAGATTACTATTGTGTTCCCGCATAAAAGTCAAATATTTCAAAATTGTGGCTTACCATTGTCTCTCCCCACACCCTTCAATTTATACGAAGGCGAACACTTTTGATATGTTCATTTTTAATTTAAAATTCACTAGCTGCCCTACCATGGCTTTACCCGCATGAAAATTTCAAAGGAAAAACTATTGCAATTTCGTACCGTTGTGATGAGATACTGTGGGTAGGGACTAAAACATATTTTACGACTTTTCATCTTTAAAATGTAACGAAACCTCATAAGGTTTGCGAGATATCGTGGAGATCAGGAAAATACATTTCATCCCTTTTCACCCCTTAGTGAAAGCAACCATTACATCGCGATGCTTCAAATAGAAAATTAACTTTTCTGCCAGCTGCCACTAACACGTGAGCATATATCACAGCAGTTCTTCGTCGTCTTGCCTTACACGGGATTCAAATCCACAACCTCCTACCAGTGCTCCAAACAACTACGCCAAGATCGTGAATCAGAATTATTAAGAAATTATATGTGTATATTCAGACCCGTGTCCTAATCAAGGGCACAGCAAAGTAACAACTTAACAACTTTTAAATTATTTATCCGTAATCATAAATGCTTTTCGGGGATTTACGGAACATTTTACATCCATCCGCTCCATAAATAATTGTCGAATTTAGAAAAAGCACGAAAGATTTTTTTAATTATTTACCGAAGCTTTCTTAGTTAAAAAACCATCTAGATATTTCAACAGGTTACACAGATACGTAGGATTAATTGAAACTACGTTTTAATTTTTAATGCTCTTAGAGATTGAATTTAAAAAAAAATATCCTGAAACTCCTATTTAGGATACACGGAAGCTTCTTTCTAAATCACAAATAACCTCAGTATCTCATAGTGCTTAAGAGTTATGCAGATTGATTAAAAACACATTTTACGGTATTAAATTCCTTTAATTTTCGAAATTCGTAAAATCTAAAAATTGGATAGAATGTATTTTCGCAAGTTTCATTCTGAAGTAAAATTCACCTCGATATCTCAACGGATTTAAGCGCTATCGAGGAATCACTGAAAGCAGGTTTCACCTCTATTCACACTTTTAATTTTTGAATTTCGAAAAAAAAAAAAAAACCTTTCCTTAGTGGCTGCCCATGGCATAATGAGAAGCCACCCTCAAAATTTCATGTCTCTAGGTTCAGTGGTTTGGGCTGTGCGTTGATGAGTGAGAGAGTAAGTGAGGCATTTTATCTATGTAAAGAGAGATTGGGCAATATTAGGGAATTTTAGGGATCTATGTACACTTCGCACATTTAGCGTGAATATTATATTCACGTGAAGTTATTAGTTTCGGAGAAGTCCCATGAAGAGGATCTTGCATACTGATCCGGGCAGACAGGGTCACATGACATAAACTTGTCGCAGCTTGACACTGTCAAGAGTCACCTTAGTTACTAACAGGGAGAGACTTCAAAAGATGCTTCGTAAGGCTAAAGGAAGCATTGTTTCTTTTTGCATTTCTTCAAAGCAACTTAAATTGTACGAAAAAAAAAAAAAAAACAGCCGGCCTCCGTAGCGTAGGCGATTAGGCGTCGGTGTACGATGCGAGAGGTCTAGGGTTAGAATTTGGCTCGGGCATGGATGTTAAGTTGTCACTTCACCTCACTTTCCCCTCATTGGTTCTAATACCTCGTTGTTAAAGTGCCGTAAAACCCTCCCAATACTGTACGAAGAACTTTATTTTCTTTGTTTTCAAGTGTTCACTGGGAAGGTAACACGAGGACATGGATTAACGGAAGGTGAAGTGTATTCTAAGTGTACCGTTTAGACATAAGGAAGTATTAAAAAAAATGAATGCATTCAAACAAATTAAACATAACATCAGAAGCAAGTGAAACTAACAACAAATACGTCCAGACCGTATTATATAAGGCTGCAAAGAATACGTAAGTAAATCCTGATTATACTAGTAACATTAATGTTTAATATAAATTTAAATAAAATAATATTAGCATTGTACACACAAAGACAACTACTACCGCCATTATAAGGTATCAGGAAAGTGGTCCGTCATGAACATATATTAGAATGCTTCTTAAACCACACACTAGCTCATGCTTGCATTGGGAAATCCCGCAAGCAAAATATAAGTACGGTAAACTGACAAACCATGAAGTGAATCAAAATACATACTAATAAATACTATCCGTAAATTACTCCACCTTGACTTAAAACAATAATACAGTCCGTTTTAATTGTAAAATATAATTAATCTTGATATCTAATGCGGCCGCACTGAAACCCTCCTGCCACATACATGTGGTTGACGGTGAAACAAGCGAATAACCGTGACGACAGACGAATCTCCTTCAAGGAAATACACAATTGAGGCAATTTTTTTTTATTCTGACGTCTCAGTCTATGGCACGGCCGTAGAAGAACAGGTCTTGACACTCGCCTGGAAACTTGACCCCCTTGTTGTTTGGCTGCAGTTCACCAAGTTACCGAGAATATTGTGCGTCTTTGGGGCTGCAATCAAGGCCGTCGGGCTCAAACTCCTCCCACTTCCCTCACACTTTTTTCCAGTGTTTACATTATAAAGATAAACAATTTACCGAAACGTATTTTTTTATCAATTTATGAAATACTTCCTTCGCTCACAATCCTTAAGCATGGCTCCAGCAACATTTATTTAGTTTATAATGTAAACAATGGAAAAAAAGTGGGCGGAGTTTGAGCCCTACCACCCTGATTGCAGCACCAAAGACACACAACACTCTCGGTAACTTTTCGAACTGCAGCCAAACAACAAGGGGGTCAGGCAAAATACATTGGTAGACAGGCGAGTGTCCAGTCCTGTACTTCTAAGACCGTGGTCTGAGGGTACCCCGAAAAAAAAAAATTAGAACCAAATAATTACGCGAGGAGAGGTTGAGTGAGAAAGAAATACTTATACGCCTTAGGTCACATATAAGTAGGGAAAGGAGTAATTTGCGAGTTCAACGACATGCGTGTTAGAATCCGTTGTCCTATTAATACACCAGGCCCGGTATTTGTCTATTAGATGCTACTCACTGGGACATTAGACAATGAACAAATAGACGGAGCTCGAGCATGAATACGACAGTGGAGTCTAACACGTCGATCATTGAACTCGCGAATTATTCCTTTCCCTACGTATAAGGCAATAGAAGGTGGCGAGCTTCGTGGGTTAAGCAGAGTTGTCTGGAGACATGGTACGCACGCATCCCAAACACCTTATACTGCAATATCGGACACAACATTACCTATGAAGCTGACGGAAAAAAATTCATTAATCTATACAGTCCATTATTTGTCATGTAAACATTGAGTAAGTGTATAATTAGGTATAAAATTCATAGTAACTATTATTATATAATGTAGGTTTGAGGTTTGTTACAATAGTTGATCATGTTTTATTTTATTTCTTCTTTTATTGTATAATTTTAGTTTATCATTCCTGAGTGTCTTGGTTTCTGTTAACTTTTTATATAATGGTTAAACGTTAGAAAAGGCGCATGCCTTAATTTCGCCATGTAAAATTAAGACGGAAATAAAATAAATGAATTAAAATAAATCTGTTTTTTTTATTTAGTGTGGCGAAGAATGGAAATCATCCGCCCAGTGAGAAATAGTTGAAACCACTGCACAGAATTAAATGTGGGTACTCTTCTCTGTGGAACTTCGTATGAAAATTTTATTTGTACAAAATAAGTGTACACTGTAAAGAGATGTGAAACAAAGTGGTGAAAAAGGCCAAACACAAACACGACTCACTAGGATCGCCTGCAAAAAATGTTTCCAATAACGTGACAAGTGTCCGGTATAGAATGTAAGGTATTTGCTCAGTCGAAAAAAGCTGTGCGAAAGAGCGCTTAGGGAATCGAAGGGTTAAAAGACAAACACAGACGGCCTGTTTCTATGTTTACAAATTGAACGGTGCCATATTGCAGCCCGTAGCACACGATGTCCTATACCAAATTTTTTTTGTTAAAAAAATCGATCCCCCATCCCCGCTAATATACGCAATTCCCTATTTTGGCCTGCAATATGTCAGCGTTTAATTTAGTCATGTAACAAAAGAGCAGCGTAACAGTCTAGTCCTAAATGCAACGGATTTGCAGGGAATAAACCGCAATAATGGACACCATTAGTGTGACGTCACACGACGATGCTGGTTTCAAACAGATATATTCTCGGCACATGCTAAACAATAATCAAATTTTAAATCCGTAAGAAAAATTGGGTAGATTCTATTGTTATTCAAAATATGAAAAATCGTTGAAGTTATGAACATAGCCTAACTGATAAAATCGTAGCCTATTCGGAATTATTTGTGTGTAAATAGTGACGAGTTTACTTAAGCTTAAAGTAAATATGCATGTTTGTTCTCGTTTGAATACTACAATTTATTTGCAATTCAAATATTGGCAATTACAAAAAGAATGAATTAAGTCAACTGGTAACTGATACCTACATTTGTAGTATTTCAATGTTAAATTTTCAAAACAAACACTTGTTTGGAACCAGTGATCTCGTTTGGCGTCACAAATAATGGTGTCCATTAAGGTAAGGACATGAAGAAAGTAGGAAGAAATGATGTGCGCGGGGGGGGGGGGATATGAGTTTTCATTGGCTGGCGGCCGCAGCCAATAAGGGCGCGCTGATGTAGCTTGTTTACCATGACCTCTCTTCCATGACGTCGACATAGTCTTACATCACCGCTATCTTTCCTGGAGAACTCCTCATACACAAGGACGTGGTTGTAAAACCAACGTCTCACAAGGGAGTACAAAATACAGGCATAGGAAGTGCACCTCTTCTAATAGAGAGTTACGAGTAATCAAGTCATTACAAAGTGATACCTGTTATTAATTGGTAGTTCATCGCGTAGTTGTGTAGGAAAGGGGCCAGGCAACGAACTATATAAATATTAATTAGATAATTAGGTTAAATATATTTTTCATAACTTGCCATTCAAACAACAAAATTGATAGGTAGTCTACTCAACTATCGTGCTGGTACGCACATAATAACAATATTTAAAGATACCAGTATGCAATGGAAATTAATGTAAATTCATTTCGTAGTTCGCACGTACTTTTTAATTTAAACTATATAAAATTCGAGGAAAAATAGAGAATATTTAAAAACCTTTACTGTGTTATATCCGAAAGCAGTTGCTTCGTGAATTCACTACGATTTGAATTATCGTTTGATATAAAATAGAACATTGCATGAATATGATTTAAATATTTGTTTCGTAGAAGATTGATTCATAATTTTTCAATTGTAGACGAAAATTGATTTCGGTTGAGTTCGTAGCTTTAAGTTTTTCCCCCCACATTAAAATGTCTGTGAAGGCACAAAGTCATTATAAATACTGTACTCTAAATTAAGTATT
>PNEQ01031363.1:14809-25976 GCA_003012365.1 Medauroidea extradentata
TTTTTTTTTTTTTTTTTTTTTTTTTTTTTTTTTTTTTTTTTTTTTTTTTTTTTTTTTTTTAGCAAATCGCTAGACTAGTTTAAGAAACGGTTTCGCTGTGTGTGGTGTGTGTTTTAAAATTCTAAATTCATCAAAATCGATGAATTCGTATCAGTTATTTATACCTTTTCTAAGGAAGATTTCGGATAAATGTACGACTGAGTTAAATATATAAAGGTAAACGACAATGTCACCGCTTTGAATTTTGTGTAACCGGAAGACAGCTAGCGTGGTTGAAGCTCGCACACGTCTTACGTCGTGAGTGAGTGATATATATATATATATATATATATATATATATATATATATATATATATATATATTGGTCAGCGCTTATCATCGAGGTCTTTAGTGCCGGTGAGGGGTGACATGAGGTGAGTATGGAGCACCGCCGGAAAGTTAAGGGCAGGGGAAATTGGAGATCTCCGAGAAAACCCGCCGACCAGCGGCATCGTCCGACACGATTCCCACATGCAAATATCCGTGATCCGACCCCGCTGGGAATCTAACCCGGATCGCCTTGGTGGGAAGCAAATAGTCTGACCATTCGGCCACCGTGGTCCCAGCCTTTACTTAGTATTCATCTTCCGAGAAACGCATCTGATAATGTTTTCATTACGTCTTGTTTCCGAAATGTTCTCTTTTTTTTTCTGGATAACATGAAGTTCTGCTTATATTTTTCTAAGAAGACAAACGTACAAAAAAGTCAACTTTATGACACTAAGACTTGCATAGTAATAATACCAAGAATAGTAATTATAGTAAGACACTGAGACTTCAACAAGCGTTCCACTGAAATTCTATTGAAAATAAAAGCTAATTTCTGTTGATAATATTACAGTATGATAGTGTTATCAGATTGTTCAGTGGTTGATGCAGTATCAGGGCATGAAAACGCATTCTAAAGAATAAAACTCTCATTGTTTTAAATTGCATCGTGTAAAACTTTTCGTTTCCTTTATGCATTCTCGCAGCATACTTAAAAAACATCAATATGTTTCAGTCTGGCCACTAACGGAACTTTGTTGAATTTAATAAATAATTTGAAAATGTGTAACGTATAAAAATGTAGGTACGAAGATAGTATGTCTTGAATCATCGTTTACAGTATGGTTATTAGAGACGGAATAATTGGTTCAGTCTGACGTAAAAACGGGAAGGAATCGGCCATGGTTTGTAGTGAGTAAATACCCCAGCTTTCGCCAGGAGTAATTTCGAGATAACCCGGAAAATAGTTATACTGTCAATGGCCGAGGTTAAATCGCGGGTCGTCCCAAGCAAATATGTACTGTTGGTGGAAAAGGGTGAGGTAACATGCGCAGCATATTTCGTGACGTCATGACTTATAATATATCTTCAATGTATTTCACCCCGGGTGTTGCCTGGACGAGCGCGCATGCGTAGTGCGGCTTCCACCCTTCCACCCCTCAAACGTCACTAGCCTCCTTCCCCTCCCGGCACCTTCCCCTCCGGGCGTAACTCGGCCAGAGCGTCGTGGCGGTTCTCCAGTGGCCGTCCGTCGGCGTCGAAGGCCGCATTTGCCCGCTGTGTCGTCGGTGGAGGTGCCATGTGAAGAGAAGGTGAACGACATCTGCGATCATGACGGGAGCTTTCACCGCCATCTTCTTTGTGCTTGTCGGTGAGTGCCTACTGCATATACATATTATGAGTTCTGAAATAACCTCCCTTCCGAGATTGATCAAAATCTTGTAGGCCTAATGGTTTTCACTTTGCTGTTCTTGCATGAAAGTAATTTCGAAGTGAAATAATTCCGTTCGGAATGATCTCGCTTTCTCTTGGAGAGGTGAGATGTGTAGCATCTGCACGCCCATCTAATTTTTGCGTCATTAGCTCATTTGCAGATATTCAGAGCTATTGTTAAAGTGTACGTGTGGTTATTTTAAATGCTTTGCAAATTATAATGAAGTATTTTATCATATGTTTGATACCACTCATACACACATACACTCGGGCACTCGCCACAGAAAGGCAGACGTACTTCGAAGCTTCTATTTGCGATAGTAAGGAACCTATAGGATACGACAGATATGATTTCACAACTATTCTAAGCTAACAGTCATGGCATTTTTGCCATGATTTGCGATAACCTCGCTCTTTTAAACTAACAAAATAAAACGAATCACATCAGCAATCCTGCACATATGTTACGCTTGTGTTCACGATTTTCTGAATAATTTAATAATACTAACGTCCAGTAAAACACGAACTTAACCATTACACTTGTTTTTGGCGATTATCTTGACTCTATGCCCATTACACCAGTAAACATTCAAACAGTTTCCCGTAAAAAGTGTAAATTTGGCATATAAGGGGATGCAATGTTTACTTATAATGGAGCTAGAAGAGATTGGAAATAATTTATCTAGACACCAACGTGTGTTTATTTGCTAATAAAATAGACAGGAATACAAATCGACAAATATACAATCCTTTACACTATATTTATCAACCATCAATAAAATTAAACATGTCAAAATTTTGATCCTTTGTTATCTTCCTACGTGGGCCTACAGAACTGATGATCGAATACTGAATGAAATATTCAAAACAGCATACGGAGGAGAGAAGAATGAAATATAAACTTTCTCCTTTGTTACATTTTTCCAGAGTGTTTTTAGTGAATGAAATGAAATAGTATTCGTTTCGGTTGCTATTACCTGACCACCGAAAGTATAAAATTTCCCGCAATTCCAGTGCAACATTTCATAGTTCAAAATTTTTACTCAAGAAGAACATTCTGACATAGTGAGATAATATTTTCGTAATATGGGAAGTGGAATTCGAGGTTTTGAAATTATTTCGTATCTCAAGAATTGTACATTAAATATCTTGTCGAACAAGCACCGTTAAAAATGATTTGACCACCGAGACGGTTAAGCAGTAGACCACGTCCATTTTGTAACTTTATTATTATAATTTTAAATAGAATATTTTGAAACGCTTGCGATATATTTGAAATAAGCACAATTTTGGGCGGGCTAAGTAATGAAATAAAACTACGTCATTAAAAAACTCACCATATGGAACTACGTAACAAGTAAATGGACAAAAAGCTTAATTTGGTTAGTGTCACTCTATAATACAATTTTGTAAGTGCTGTCCTCTTTGGGCATAAACGTGTGTGACATAACCAGTAGGCAAAAGGCCTCGTTACAGCTTTAAGGCTGTTCAAGTGCGATAAATTCATAATCAAATATTTATATGAAATAGTGTTAGTTTTGTAGACGATATTAATGAGTGCAATTTCCTCTTGCAAAACAATTTTAGTTTTTATAGTTCTCTCATAAAGGTGCGTCAAAGTCATAATTTCCATGTTCCGCTGCCATGTAAATAGTGAAAACCACTTGACTTAAGTAAGTGGAACTATTCACTGTGAAATAACATGCCATTGTCTACGTAATGAACCATTAAGAAATATCTCGCGAGCTGTTTTTGTATTAGAAATTCTTTTCTGTACTTATGTGATTAAAAAAACGAAATATGGCACTGTGGGTTATTAAATGTTTTATTACATAGCTACTGGGATGTCAGTTCACAGTGAATTATTTCATTTAAGTAGGTTGATTGGTTTTCGCTATTTGCATGGTAGCGTAACTTGCAAATTTTGACATTGACGCACAGTTATGAGAAAACTATGAGAGCTAAAATTGTTTTGTAAGAGTAAACTGCACTCACACGTATCGTCTACAAAACAACCGATATTTCATATAAATATAAAAATATGACTTTATCGCACTTGAACTCATTTAGCAACAACTACTTCTTGAAGTGCTGTAATTCTTCCGTCAGTCGATAGATTCTTAACATTGTACACTAATAGACGTGTATTTATGGTTTTGGTTTGAAAAATTCAGTAAAAAGTGTGTTAAAAATACTAGTAAAAATTAACTTGAACTAGTGGAAAATGAACCACTTCGGTGAAACTCCAGTCGTTTCGGACAAAACTGAGAAACTAGAGTTACTGTAACCACGATGATCGTTTCACAGACAATATTATAAAAATTTAAAAGTTATTTCGCTTTCTCTCAGTGAATTTCACCTGCCTGCCAACCGAATTTCAGTGAACTATACAGGATCATCAGTCAAAACCAATCGTTAGTAGGAATTTCAGTGATTAACATTTCACTTATTGTAACCACTGATTCATGTTTAATTATTGTGAATCTTGTTTGTTAATTAATTGTAATCTCAGCACTTCATCTCATGCCGAACGATCAAGTGTTTATCAAAACACAGTGATATTCTACATTCTACTTGCAGACGATGTTCAAATATATGGATACGACCTTGGCGCTTCAAACCAGAGTCAGAGCGTGGATGGTTTTAGAAACTTTACCGATGTAACTATCCAACTATTTTGTCTGTGGTGACAGTGACAATTGAGGTCTTAGCACAGTGTTTCATGTCAGTGAACGAATGTACTGACAGGAAGAGATATTTACATTTTTGAAGGGTTTTTTACTAACCGCATCTTCTATTAATTAGAACGTGTCTACAGTATGAAATATGTAATACGATAACTGATTTTTCTTGGATTGTATATACTAGTTGCTGAGAATTACCAGACAAATTTGTAGTGTATTTAACAACGGAATAAAAAAATATCCCCATTCAAGTTCCTTGTTAAATAATGAAGTCAGATTTGTATTACATCCACAAGTGCTGCGTTGTGTGTAATGCCTTGCCACATTGAATCTGTTAATATTGAATAATGATTTTAGTTAAATAGTTCGAAACCCATTTTACTAAAATGATTTTATTATCTCCTTTTAATAGTGTTTACTGTTTTCTATCGTCTTAATGTTAGCGGATGGTGGGATTATCAAGAAACAAATCAAATCGAAACACATAACTACAATTTTTCGTAACGTATCTACGTATTCTCTGAAAAACGGGTTGCACGTGTTCCTGTCTACCTAAACAAGGGATGACAACGAAGAAAGAACAATCTCACCTCATTTAATGTGCAAAATGATCCACTAAAAGAATACTGGATCAACAGTACTCAAGTTTATAAATCTCAAATCTTTTGAAATGTATCTAAGTTTGTGTTGACTGATATACTCGTTAAATCAGAAGCACATTATGATTTGACTTTGTTTTGCCAGAAATGTTTACAAGTAAATCATCAGACTTATGTTTGTTAAATAATTAAACATTTAACTATTGGGCTGAAATTAATGCCCTTTATTTGTCAGCCAATATTAAAGTGGCACAATGTTTTCTTACCAAACAAATTATTTTTTTTCCGCATAAAATATTTATGGCTCTAAAGGGCCGGTCAACTAGGAGTACAGCAGGAAAGAAACAACATCGATTTTTTTTTGGTGTGCGAATGAGTTACCGTACTGGGAAATATATTAAAGTGCAGCTGGGTGGAAAATATACCTCGAGCGCCCGAATATCAACTAAGCACTGCCAACGCCTTTCTAAACACGCACGGCATACAAGACACATCCCTTATTTACTTCTCTGGATCTTCAGCGAATAACCGTATACGTGGCAACTGAGCGTTAGTGTTCTGTCTGCCCAGTCTGCAAATTGGTAAGCTGACCTTTAAGATATTACAGTACAAATTCTTTGTTTTAAAGCCGTAATATTTGTTTTATAGTATAAATAAAAAAATGTTTGTTTGGAGAACCAATTGACATTTCTGCCCTAAATTTGCATTACTCGGTAAATGTAATTTGTAAACAATGTCATAAAATAATTAGTATCCATTTTTTGTATCAGTGTTTACAAATTGCATTTAACGCATAAAACAAATTTATTGGAAACTTGTCAAAGAACACATACATTAAATTGGTTCTTCAAACAAACATTTTTGATTTATACTCTAAAACAAATATTACGGCTTTAAAACAAAGAATTTGTACATCAGGCGTATAGTGGAATCTAAGCTAAGTAAAAAAAAAAAAACGCAATAACTAGGGCTAGGAATATTTCGCGAGTTCAACGACCAACATGCTAGAATCCATTAACCTGTGTACATCGAAGCCCTACCATTTGTCCATTACCTGCTACTCATTCAGACAACAGACAATGAACGAATAGACGGGACTTGAGTATGCATAGGACATTGGATTCTAGCATGCTGGTAATTGAACCCGCGAATTTTTCCTGTCCCCGGTAATAACGCTAGAAACGCAATTAGTAAAATACGCATAAAACTTTCGGTCGTTAATACACATCGTAAGCGACACGAAGTGACCAATATAACCACTCAAAGATTCGAAGAGGCAACATAAAGTTTCTCTCTGCATTTTTCCATTACGATCATGTTTTGTCACTCATCCCTGTTTTATGAATATTCGGATGTTGCGGTATTTTGAAGTAGTAACCAAATAAATATAATCACCGCGTATTTGAAGACGCATTCTATACAAACACACACACACTCACACAAATGTAACGAAATAGTGGAATCACAGCTTACTAAAGACAGTTGAAACTAGCTTCAAATGTTTTCGCCAAACAAACTGTCGATTATAGAAGGCGTTGAAACACAAGAAGTTGAAAGTTGGCAAACACTTGCATTGAAGTCTTACGTACTTTCGCTTCTCGCATATTTTATAAACGGCTCTATATCGAATTTGTATGTTGCATTGTTTGCGCTTTGCGTTCTTGCGTAGTTTATAAACTCAGTCTGCGTCATTCATGCTGGACTGCACAAGCCTATGTTCTGCTTGTCTTCAGCTACCTGTATATCGGCTGCTGATCATCCAGTGAGTTGGAAGTTGTACATGTGACAAGCCAGTGCGGGAGTCAGTGAAGGATTTAATGCAGGTATATTGTTGGGTCAATGTCCTCAAAACTGAGATTCGAAAACTGTGGACCAATCACAGACGTAAGCCACATTCACAGGATTTAGAAACCTAGTGTATCCTCCAATTAATTCGTGAAATCTCCTGATCATTAAACGCATACTACCTTTCTGTTTTTATTTCTGTCTGCTACTGACGTACATAATTTTAGAGTCTATTTATCAATGGCGGAGCAAGTTTTCGTTTTCGGAGGCCTCCTATATAAAACCACAAAATGAAATGGTTTTAAATTTTCAAATGATTCAAGAATTTGTTAAACTTAAATTTCAAAATTTTTTAAACACTTTTTTTTTGTTCTTGTACACTATACCTTTGTAGCATACAACATTGTAACATAGTATGAGTTATTTCTGTTCGGTAATTTAGTTGATATACGCGTCGTACTAATAACCGTAACATGAAAATTTCGAATTTAACAAGCCATTATTAAAAAACTACGATACATGAAACTATTTAATAAAAGCTATATTTAGTGACAATTTACGTAAAAAAAAGAAAAAATCTGGTAAAAATATAAAAGTAAAGTGCAATGATGAAAACTGCAGTCTTTCGTGCATTTGATGGTTTAACATTTGTCTAGTGCGCTACGCGCTGATGATTACAAATAAAGGAAAGAACGGCCGGTATTCACAGCATCGGTATTTTATCCCACCGTGTTCCCTACGAAGAACTACGGCAGTTCTGTCTGAATTCGCCCGAGATGCAGGGAAAGTTTGAGAGCCGTTCCTTCCCTCGCTATTTGCCAGTCGGAGTGATTTACGATAAAGAATGGGGCTGCAGAGTCCCAGAAGTTTGGCACACAGAGCATGCGTCTAAGTGAGAAGTTAATGGCACGAGCGTGCTCTAGACCTTGGAACAAGCGACAAATAAGTGCCAAGTTCTTTTAAACAAATAAACTTATTTTAACCTTGAAGATTCTAGTTGCAAAAAAAAAATGTTGAGTGGCATTATAAAATTTTAGAAGGCGACATGGAAACACAAAAAAATGTTAAAATAGTAATATTTTTGGTTCCGACTTGCAGAGCCCTCGGAACGATACAAGATAAATATTTAATATGGGAAATATTAAAATTTCATATAGATGCCTTGTCTCCACAAACATTTGAAGAGTATTACCGTAGGGCTTACAGCTGGCTACATTACTGGAGATTATTGGAGACAAATTAATATCTTACCTAAGAATAACGGTTTAAGTAACTTTGATGAGCTGTTTGTTACGTAGTATGTAACCTTTAGCTTTGGAAATTTACTTTTGTGTCAGAAATTATCAACATCTTAGACACAGTAATGTCAAGTTCAATATCCAAGCGGAAGTTAATGCGTAATAGGAAGGGACAGGACAATTTCGCATTATTCAATGACCTGCAGGCTAGAATCCATTGTCCTATGCATACTCGAGTCCCGTATATTAGTTCATTGTCTTTTGTTCCACTGAGTAGCAGCCAGTTGACTTATAGTCGGGGCACAGAATAATTACGAATACAGAAGTGAAATAGCCGGTAGGCTAGCGAACTCAGTCACACACGCCAGCAAAATGGCTTCCCTGGCCAGCAACATGGCGGAAACACCTACTGCCAATCAGCGTGAGGCAGCTGCTCTGATAACCGGCAGCCAGGCCAATAGGAAACCTGCAGTAACATGCAGGAGCCAAACATACACAGGGCTGGTATCAACAACCTCGAGCAGCCAATAAACGGCGAGGTTCCCCGTATCAAAGGAGCCGCCAATTCATTTCACGTCTGTACTACTATTTAGTCTGTAGTCGGGGCTTGAGTATGCATTCTAACATGCAGGACATTGAATCCGAGAAATTTTCCGGCTCGTTATAGGCGGTTAATTGTAAATTTAGTAATTTAGAAAATATTGTAACATTTTTTCTTCCAGATAATTTGTATTCTCGTATTAGTTTTTAAAATAATCATAGAATCCTCAGTATTCAATAAAGTGCATAGATTTTACCACACAGAAAAGATAATATCTGACGTTGAAATAAACAATATTTTCAAATAATTGTTCTAGACATAGTTGTTATTCAAATTAGCTCCCGTGAACTACCTTTACATATTTTTAATAGCACTTAACACTGTAATTCTTACTTATGAAGATTAATCTAATTGATACGTGCAAACAGACATATATGTTGTATTTGAAATACGCCGTGCAGTTAAGTTGTTATACAAAATTAGATGTAATCTTCAGTTGTTTCCTTAGGGTATATGCTTCAGTATGCCACGAAGGGTAACATGCTCGTTTTTTCGCTCTTTGGTTGACTGCTTAGCTGTGGGATACAATTTTTTTAATTACTCCAAGAAAGTGCAAATAATTTAAAAAAAGTTAGTTTTTTTTGTAAATAATTTTTCGGTTACTTTCAAGCGAGAAAACCTTGAACGTAGTGTTTAAAAAGTAATTTAATTCGGCTTTCGACTAAAGTCACATGTCGCACTTAAGCAACTTCGCAGTAAAATGTTCTTTATTCCTTCCAATTTCCTTATCTATTTTCACGGTTAGGATAGCCAATTATATTTTTGACTTTAGGAAAACAATGGTGTTTAGGAGCAATTTAAAAATTCGCATCAATTGCAGATGATTATCACAAACACAAACAAACACATGTGCGAGAGTGTGTTTGGCATATTATCACATGTTCACAATTATTAAAAAAAAAAAAAAAATCAATTGTATGGCTGTAATGTAAAATAAATAATGATGATGTAAATACAGGTAGACTAAGTAGGTTTATAATTTTAGGAGAGGAGGCTATATACGGCCACTGTTTCCACGTGCTTGGCATATATTACATGAAACGCTTAATAGTTTAGAGTTTCCTAGCTGAACATTGACGTGGTGGCGGGCTGAAAGGAGTTTGTACCAGGACACAGACTATTCAGGATCCTCTAACTACCACACCACCTGTGGCCAGTTTATTTACTGCGATCATCTAACCATAACCCATAGTGTGCAATATGCGCGAGTATTTTGCTCCGACGACGACGAAGATTTTCTGGAATGGCTGCAGGTATGACTAGATATCGCAAGTATTACTAGAATGCTTAAATTATATCATAGTGTAGAAATTGCGATTTCAGGATAGTCTCAGGTCTGCATAATAAAGGGACTTTTATTTACAATTACTAACATTGTTGTCATCCCAGATGTTTTTTTTTTTTTTTTTTTAACTTTTTAGCTTACAACAAAGCCATTTAAAGTTCACTGTAATAAACTTGCTTTAATGTATTCTTTTAGACGAGCACTTTCATTACTACTCGCTACCCCTTTTCAGCTTCTCATTATTGCATCATGTTAGTAGTTCTTGAAACATATTCAAGTGCACACTCTAAAAAATAGTTTGTAAATTTACCACACGTGCGTATAGGAGCGCTAAGAAAGTAGGTATGAAAGAATAGTTTCCCAGACATCCATGGTAGCAATCCTAAACCTAACTATAAAACAGTCAAATGCATACTAAGGTTACCAAACGTGTATTGTAACATTTGTAAAAGTTTGCATATTTACAAGACGGAAGTACGGCAACTGTCCCATACTGCGTCTGGGATAATAACTTCCTAAACATTTGAGAAAGTTTTTTTACAGTGCAGTAAATATGTACTTACAAACTTATATCTACCCCTGTCATGAGGTACCGTAAACTTTGGCCATTAGCCGGATTACTGTGGCCATTAAAAATATTAGTTTTGCTTTTTTTTTGGTAAATGAATAGATAACTGTAGCCGGGGGTTCGAAAAATTTCCTTTCATCTATATAGTCAAGAAGAGTGTGTACCGGTTTCAAATCTCCACGTTTCACTCGTGAGAACAGCGGAGTGATAAGAGCCAAAGTGTCACGCTCGACCAGAAGCATAACGCTTCTATTCACAGCGCGCCAAACAGATGTGCAAGGTTTTCGTTGGTGTCTTTTTTCTATGGGACTTCAAACGGAGACCCTAATATATTATTTTTGAATAGTATAAAGTAAAGACCAACGCACGCATCTCTACGAATTCAGGTGATATTTTCGGAACTAAATCAGTCCAAAGAAGACGTTATTTTTAACCATTTTGAGAAGCCCAAAAATCACGTTTCTAACAAACATGCTGAATTTTTAAAACTATAGAAGCGTGGTTTCAAGTTTGTGTTCTTTTCGTAGATAAACGTATAATAAATAAGTTAAGCGATTTCGAGCAAAAAACAATACGCGTGGAACGCTGCAACGCCGTCCATACGCCATAAGGACATCTCTTAACGTTTGAAATTTTCTTCTCTATGCAAATAAACAAAGAAATTAAT
>PNEQ01031363.1:26076-54296 GCA_003012365.1 Medauroidea extradentata
CCGTCTACCTGCCTCTCAAACTGCGTTGCAGTGTGTTTGAAATACACGTTTTATTAACAAACTGTTCCACGTGTGCTCATGCTGGTTTAGCACGAAAAGAAATAACATTTCAGACCAGGACGGAATACAACTTTCAACACGTCACGTATGTCGCAAACAGCATTTTTAATCCCTTCAACATGGCCGAAAACGGCATTTTCAGACTGCCGTGCCTCACAATATTGTGGGACGAATGTCTGCGAAACTAGTATAGGGCCCTGCGTTGGACTTTCCTTAAAACTTTCCACCAATAAAGTGATGGGGTCACCACTGAAAGTGTCAGTCAGGCGAGTGTTCTACGATACCACTGCACGTCGTTTCAGTGTCTTGCGCTAGAGGTGATACCGCGTCACAGGAGCTGGTCAACATCGCCCTTCGCGCCGTGCCTCACTCACACAAACACACGGCCAGTAGACGGGCGGCTTAAAGTTGCCACACAAGGTCACAGTAACCTCGGTTTACCGCAAAGAAGCTGATCCACTTTGAAACTACGTTTTCACTTAAAAATGTTATTAAAATCCTTGCCGAAATTATTAAGCGAACCTAACATTCTAAGCCATTTAAACTTTAAATTATTTGGGCTTTCAAAAGATATGTAACTGTATGTAATTATGCTGATATTTTTCAGAATGGTGAATTCGGTGAGTATATTCACTAGTATATCTTTAGCCCTTCAAATGTATGGTGTAACGGATATTAACATTTGGTAGGAAGTTCGTCAGCTAAATACACACATTTTGTGTACACGATTAAAAAAAATTTAAATTTTTGCAAAGTTTCACATCGAACTTAAGTTCTTAATGTAGCGGAAAGTATTGCGCAAAATGCCAATCAAACTCGACACTAAATCTAAATTATCGTTGTACAACTAACGTGTAATATACCATAACTCAGTCCGCCAGAATTAATTCATCTCGATAATTTACTACACAGGAATACCAACATACAAAATTACTTTTATGCTGTAGCTTTCACAGGGGATATTAATACTTGTTGAAGGTCACACATGACGTATCATATTATATGTCGGTAACGCTGGGGGCTCTCTGAAAACAGTTGACATTAAATATTGTGTACATCCATAGGATGTAACGATATTGGCAAATGAAGGTCACAGTATTTACTTATGCGTGCAGCAGAATTTACGTTAAGAATGAATTTTTAGATGAGTAGTAATTTTCCCATGAATTTTGGTATGATAAGCTATGCAATACGTTCTGTACTAGTATAGAAGTCTGTAAAACGACAGAAACTGTAACAAAAATAAAAAGTGCTGGAATTAAAGAAATATAGGTAACTTATTTTTATGCATCGTATAGATCTACAATGGTCCCTCCCACGGCAAATTTAACATTTAAACTTATGTGTTCCTGTTTTTTAAACTTCTGGAGCAGAAGACAGTGGGTAAATTTTACTGTTTTATGTGCTGTCATTATGTTCAGGTATGTGACGGAAATATCTCAGCCGTGTATTACAGCAGGAATTAAGTGTTTGCGCACGATTGGGAAGTAATGGCTTCGAAATTTATAACACATTCTTTAGTGGCAAATATTCTGTAGTACCAACTTATTATCGCAGTCGAACAAACAATAAGTTGAAATCTTCAGAGGTGAAATAAAAATAAATGTAAGCGCGCATCAGATTCTCCTCACCTCTAAAGGAGCCCTTGTATAGGAAAGTCTTCCTACTGTGTATGTGACGCTGCAATTCTTCAGAATTACAGCAAAAATGTTGCACATTTAGACATGAACAATAATGATTATGGCCCTCAGATGTACAACGTTTATTAAATGTTACGTGAGCAGTCATAGCTCGTATAATCAGCTGTATTAAGTGGTTTCTAATTATCAGTTTTCATCTATTTACTGCTTCGTAAAGGAAGTAGGAAAAATAAATACTCAGAATTAGTTAAATTTTACGTAAATTTATATAGCACAACCTAATCTGTTGGTATAATTTTTCTGTAAAACATTTTTGAATACTTCTTTGAAATGTGATTTTTTCAAATTTTGATGATTTTTCAACTTCTAATTCCTAATATTTTTTGCAGTAAATACAAACTAACTATAAATATGAAATATGATTTATTTACCAATATCTATTCAAAGTTGAAAAGTGTAAACACTTAGAACTGTGAGCGAGTGGGTTAAAGAAAATCGATAAAACACCCAAAATATCCTGAATTTATGTTTGTATTTTTTCTTGGTTGGGGTAAAGAGCCGTTACAGAGTACAATTAGTTTCTTTTCTTCGCCGTTGTGCGAGATACTGACAGAGCCTGTCGTTGCTTGGTGCGGTAACACGATTATCCGCTCTGTACTGCGGGCTACATATCTCCTGCTCGCCAGGCGCAAACATGCGTTGCGTCTAGTCGGTAATACCCAGAAACTACCGGAGAAACTTTGTTTACTTAAATTCTTTTTTGTGTTACAACACAAGAATTTTACTGTTTAACTGCATTGAAGCTACAAAAGTTTTCTATCTCAACTTCCGTCGTCTCGAATACATTTTATTACTGAAATGAATATTTCACTAACGATCCTTAAATGATCCACACGTCTGGAGGGAAATGCGTTTGTGTTAAATAGTAGTGCGAGTAATACTTTACAGGTAATACCCGTGATTAAAAGGAAATGAGGACAGTAAAAAAATCAAATAATCATTTTAATTATTGTTGACAGATTGGAGCGTCAACAGTGTATGGGCAACAAAACTTAAAAAGAAATATTAACTGGTCTCACAGCTCATACCGAACATATACTTCTTTTTGCCACGTTGTAGTTAAAGTTCTTAAGAAAATTTGCAAACTCAGTGGCATTTTTAAAAGTTATATTGATTAGATAATTTTCTATAGCATATTAAAATTGAATTTCTAATGCAGATTACGTTTTTTGTTTAGTTTTCCTTTTTTCAACCTTTCTGCAAGATAAGTTTTTTTGAGTAATTTGTGTCAGTCACGTAGTTATTCGCTTGTCACATGGGTAACTGAAGGATGTTTACCATCGCGTTACCTAGCACAAGCCATAATTTCAATGTGTTTACAGTTCGTCAAATATGTGACGACGTCACAATATTTAGCCAGAAGAGATTTAATTACCGGTCTTCAAAGACTTACGTAAAAATTGTTGACGTGTAGTGTAAGGACGTCCATGCATTTCATTATCGTTGTAAATATGTTGAATTTAGTGCATTCTGACTTTATTGAAATTAGTAATATTTTATAGGAACCCTTTTTTGTAATAGTTTCTACAATAGGCTGTTTATACAATTTGACAGTTGTTTAGTGAAATAATTTAGGTACACATAGTAACTTTACAGTTGAGAATCACTCGTTTGGTTACCGAGCGTGGTGGAGCAGTGGCAAAACGCTCGCCTCGCATTCGGGACGATCCGGGTTCGATACTCGGCTCCGGCCATCCTCATTTTGGTTTTCCAGAGTTTCCCGAAATCACTCCAGAATAATACTGGGATGGTTCCCAAAATCACTTCAGGCGAATGCTGGGATAGTTTCTTAAACAGGGCTTGGCCAACTCCTTCCTCCTTTCTTTCATGTTTATCTAACAAGGCCTTGTGCTGTTCGAGGTAACGTAGAAAAACTTAATAAATAAAAATAAACATTGACACTTTTCGGGGAGCTGTACAGTTTAGTTGTTCTACGCGTAAGAATGTAAGAACTATGCGTATTGGCATTAGCTTGCTGTAATTGTATTTGGTTAACTTGTAAGGGACATTCTAATTCTTAGTAACATAAATTAACAACATGGCATATAACCCATTAAAGAGAAAATTACATTTACTTTATTCGAAATGCGATAGAAAATGAAACTACGCTTCCGCCTTCAAATCTCGGTTACAATTACTGCCTCGGAGTGTACGGCCGAAATATGGAGGCACGAACTGCTTCGTACAATCACTCGTTTCTTTGTCTCATTCACAGGGGCGGTTAAAGTATAATGAAATGAAGATATTAAGGTCATATCTTAACAGCGGATTTTACAACACTGGTAAGTAATGATTATGAGGGGAGTATGGGGCAGCGCCGGAGTAAAGTGGCCGGGGAAACGGGAGATCCCCGAGAAAACCCGCCTGCCATCGACATCGTCCGGCACTATTCTCATAAGTGAAACAGGAGAAGTTGAAAAAGAAACATTTTAATAGGTGCTTTCACGGTGACTTCTTTGTTACTTTCGTATAGTTAGACAGGACACGAAGGATAGAACTGACTAATTAAGAGGCCGTCAACATGGAGATATTTTGTGTGTAGGAGATTCAGAAGCCAAAGAGCGATAAGGGCACCACTGATGCGTGCACCCAGTGCCTTGCTGCACTAAATGCAAGATGCTGAACTGGCACGTTATGTTCCAGTCGTCCTAATTTACTATGAGACAATAAGCGATGATTATATTATTTATTTGTGTAAAATTTGCAGTAAAATTTCTTGTAGCACTTTTGGGTTGTTTTGTATCGGTCTGAGTAATAGTAGTTTTAACAATCATCAAGGGCTCAGAAAAAAGTCTTTTAATGCGTGCAAAAAAATGTATGAGCTTGTGAACACCACAGATTATAATTTGTTGGTAATAAATAATAATAATAATATTTGTTGATAATATTAAACATGCAACCCCCGAACACAGCAAGACAGTCGATCATGAAAGAAAATAACTGATGTAATATTTAAAAAACTGGTTTTTATCTTTAAATTTTGTTAAGAAACTCAGAATAAAAACATAAAAAGACAGTTGTTTTCATTTACGATCAACTGTCTTGTTTTTTATGGTCACATGTGTGAATGTTTTATAGGTTTTATCAACAAGTCATAAGCAATTGTGTTTGTAGTTTTAAAGTTCCCATCAAAACTCCTCTGAACATGGATTCGTTTCGTAGATTAGTGTATAGTTAAAATTAATTTTACAAAAAAAAATATATTTCTAATCCGCTGCAACAATGCTTGATATCCTAGTAGGCGGACTTAAATCCTAAAATAACACCTTGGCATACGTCAGTTCTTGCAAATTTTTGTTAGTTATTTAGCTAATGGATTATGATTTCCACCTCGCCAAAAAGAAGAATGCAAGTTTGACTAATGCATATTTTCTGTTGCAAAATTGTGTTTTTGACGGTTATTCTAATTAAATTACTTGTTTTTTTAATCGATACAAACTATTAGACTCAATTTTATACACCTAGATAAAGGTTTTGTTGAATACAACAAATATTGTTGGCGCAGCCAAATTATTTGTTTGTTTAAGAAGGGAAACTGAATATTATCTTGCCGAAGCCAAGTAATGTTTATTATTTTTATTTACCTAAGAGTTACATTTTTTTCTGAAAGTGTCAGGTTTGTTGTTTGTTGGCTTAAGTACATGTCTGTTTACTTTTTGCCTGGAGTGTTTAGATTTATAAATAAAAACATTTATTAATACATATTATTAATACATTACTAAATGTGAAGAGAGTTTGGTCAGCGCTTAACATCTAGCACATGATGTGAGCATGGAGTGGAGCCAGAATGAAGGGGCGGGGGTAACGTAAGGTCCCCGAGAAAATACGCTGACCAACGATATCGTCCGGCACAATTCCCACATGCGAAAATCCGGGGACTGACCTCGCCGGGAATCGAACCCGAATCGCCATGGTGAGACGAGAGTGGCCTGACCACTCGGCCACCGCGGGACTGTGCATAAATAAATAAAGGAAATATAATATTTTCGACAAAACTACACACATTGCAGCTCAAAATAATTTAGTTTTCGCACGTTTACACTCCTCGTTCTGAAAATTATTTGGAAAATATGATTTTCCATACACGGAGACTTAACTTCAGGCGTCGATGAGCTAACGGCTACTATTACTGGGAAGTTCTCGCGAGTATCCTGAACGACGTTATAGCCTTGCGGATAAACTTCCTGGAGATATAGGTTCTCAGAGAGCATAGACAGGAAGAGACGGGAATCAGTGGAAGAGGGTTGAAGAGGAGGGTGCAGACTAGCAGTAGAGAGAGAGAGAGACGGACGGAGACGTTAAAAGGAAAATGAGGAGAGTGTTATTGTGCGCGGGTATTATGAGAGTTTTGAAACAGGAAAGAGCGAACACGCCGGGTGCTTTGCAACAAATGGCGTCGAGAGGAGCGAACTTCGCTCCCCCGCTAGCCAGGTTTCCCGAATGCCGCGGTTGACTCGGCCAGCTCGTGCGGTTTGCCTACCGATGCAGGGGCCAATTATAACTCGACCTGCTTGTTACTTCTTGCTAGAAACTCTCCTGTCAGCTGCGGCCACTGGCGTTTTCCCGCTCCAGTTTTAGGCTATTGGCTTGGCATGCCTGTAAACAAGAAACGCTATTCGAATGTCCACAGGGTACAGACAAACACAGATCCGCTAGAGACAAACTTATAAAATATGAAAATTACATGTGTACAACAGAGAAAATACATTATATCGAAATTTATACGGCTATCATTAGACTAGAAATATGAATTTTAAAAATTATTTACTTCTTTATTACTGCTATAAA
The DNA here is from genome assembly GCA_003012365.1 of Medauroidea extradentata. NCBI lineage: Eukaryota > Metazoa > Arthropoda > Insecta > Phasmatodea > Phasmatidae > Medauroidea > Medauroidea extradentata. Next base: position 32,625 of record PNEQ01031363.1, read on the forward strand.
ATTACTTCAAAATCTCACTTTTTTATTGTTTTGACATTTAGACATAAGCATTTAAATTTTTATATTTTTGTTCCTTGAAATGTTAATGTATAATTCTGCTGTATACAGTATACATCACGCGTTATGGTTGTAAACCGGCCTATGGTTGAACTGTACGTTGGTAAATAAATTTAATTTTTGCAGCCAGTGTCTAAACTGAACTCAACTAGGCGATATTTCCTTCGCGTAACTGAGTTCAGTTTTTCTATATGTATTAGGGTTACCAGAAATATAGTTTTGATAATCGAACTTACTTAGGATAGCTTTGGATTAGGCGCGTTTGATTTTGCTTCCTTTCAGGTTTTCTCTTCTGGACGATTTATTTTACTCGTATTTTTTGGATATGAATGTTGGAAGTATTGGTAATTATTTCATAACAAGTTGTGGCATAACAAGTTATATTATTTTTGTTTTAAATTTGTTATGATTTCCTTCCCTTAAACTAGCAGAAGAAGAATATTGCAACGTAATTTACAGAGGGATAAAACTGATAACGATATAGAGATTTTTCTCAATAAACATAGCTTTCATAATCGTTTCTAGTGCGCTGATTCAATCGCCATACACTAGAACCTTTTAATCCTCTTTAATTGGTCTGAATAAGTACCATTTTAACACTCTGTATGGATAATTATTAAATTTTTTGGAAGACAAACTAACCAGAATTTGTTTAGTTATTTCACAATCAGACAGATGTATAGTGTAGATAAGTCAGTGTTAATATAATTTAATAAGAAAATAATTTTAATAGAGTATTCGATTTACATTACATTAACATTTGTAAAAAGGCAATTACCTGTAAAATATATGCTGTAGGCCTAGTTGATAAACATATGTACATGCTAGTCGGAATATTATTCCACCAATTGATACTTAAAATTATTTATTTTAAATAAAATAGGATTAAGGTTATACAGACTAAATTTAATTACATTTGTAAAACATGCTAGGCTTTAAAGTAAAACTAGAAGAATAAGTTAAACTGTTGAAGAAGATGATAACTAATAAGAATAGTAAGATGTAGGTCGCTTCACAAAGGTACCGAACCAAACCAGTGTCAAGCACAAGCTTGACAAAGTGCCACTGTCGTTGCAAACAAGTAACAAATTTACAGACAATGCCTCCAACGGGCGGAGAAGCCGTAGAACGCTGGAGAAGAGACGATGGAAGGCGGAGTAGATCTTTGAAAATGAACTAAAACGTTTAAAAATAAATTTATACTTTAATCAAAAGTTTAATTTGTTTTATTATTTTAGAATAACTACATATTTCATATATCATACTGATTGAGTTGCATTTTATTGCATTTTGAATTGAAAATACCTTATTTTTTATATTTATTCATACGTTTCCATTTTTATGTTAACTTGACCATTGAACAGTTGTATCAAAAATTGGTTTCAAATTCGATTTGTTTATGCTAAGCTGAACCTAAACGGACCAAATCAGCTGAACCTAAACGGACCAAATCTTGCTCTAATAGACATACAGCTAGAACATTATTCCGTAATTATTTAAGACATGTTCTTCTTACATTCTGTTGGAAATCATGCATACTGACGACAGTAATAAAATATGTATTTTCTTTGGCACACATATTTTCCTTTCGAGTGTTTTTTAAAGTATACTTCTTTGTATGAAATTTAGTTATCTCAGACTTTAACACAAGAACTTCTATCATATTATCGTCGTGTGGTCAGAGTTCGTATAACACTGCAAATACATAATTCACTATTGAAATAAATTAAACGTTTTCGTTACCGATGTATGTGGTATAACCCAGATATTGGTGGCATAAAGAAATAATTTCGTAACTGAAGTAAGACAGAATATTATGATTTCCCTTTGGAACGTATTGTCATAGAATATATGATGTTAATAGTAAAACCCGGGTGTCATATTGTTCACCGAAATGTGACGATGCTAACGTATACTCTGTTTCATATAAGTTTGGTAAAATTTGACAGCTTCTTATGGACAATAATTTGTAATATTTTGTGATTTATTGCCCAATTCAAGACATTTTTAGCTCTAAAATAAACTTGAGATGTCAAATTCAACATTTGCGCTGCAAGGTTTGTCTTGTGTACTGCACAAATAACAAAATATTACAAATTATTTGCCCATGAGTTGCTGTCAAGTTTATCGAAACTTATATGAAATGAAATATAGATATGTACCACATAGCCGATGCTAATATCCGACGTACTCCACACATACATAATTACTAATGTGCTGCGGGGCGACAGCTGTCTGGAGTGTAAATCATAATCATCACGGGTATGTACGTATATATGCAATTAATTATGCATGCAAATTGCTATTAGCTGTTTTCCACGAAAGTTCATAATGCAGTTCAGAAACACCACAGGTCAGACAAAAACAAACGAAACTGTTTATGGAGCATTATTTGCTTAAACAAAATAATTAATTTATTATTCACCGCTTTTGACAAGAAAACAACATTTGATGAATAAAGAATTAGTTATGTAACGTTATGAGTGTACAATTTCAAATAATAGTATCCTTGTTTTATCGAGTTTCTCATAGGTTTCTCTACACATTTCAAGAATTCGCTGTAATACAGCTGTTTGAGCTGTGTAGAGATGTTTCACACACAAGATACTGGTTAAACATAATAGTGAGTGATATGCATGAAGAATTGTCCCTGGGACTGCTGTAAGAGCAAAGCAGTCTGAGAGAAGATGAAAAATACACACTCTAAATTATATTCAGAATCGTTTCATTAAGACTCTTGTCCCTTACTAAAGAAATCCGGATTCGATTCCCCACGAGGCCGACTTGGGTTTTTGCGTGTGGACGACGTTTGTCGGTGGGTTTTCTCGGGAATCTTCCGTTTCACTCACCCATTCGTTCCATCGCTTTCGCATGTCCATCTCGTTAACCCTAGCTGTTAAGAGCCGCCCAAATAATTCTGATCGCTCATAAGTCTCCATGCAAGAGTTCACCATTATTTCTAACGTAAGCATGAAACATTTTTGTTTGCGGTTTTCCGTGTTTTGATTCGAATTACCCGGTAGTCAGTTCACAAAATCACCCGTCATCTAGGCTGTTTGGACATCGAAATCAAATGTTGTTACAGAATGTTGAGTAGGACCTGTTGCCTTGTCTGCGGACATGTCATTATAGACGGGAACTATTGACCGATGGAATGAAGGTAATTATCTGAAGGAACTATCCTAGAACTCGTCCAGAGGGATCTCGAAAAAAAAAAAAAAAAAAAAAAAAAAACAGCGGAAAATATAATCAAAGCTGGTAGGACGGGAACCGAACCACTGTCCTCGCAAATGCTACTTCACTGTTATTCCACTGTGCCACTTATCTCGGATGTGAGACGGTCAAAATGATGCGTCTCATCTCAAGCCAAACATACTATTTTTTTATCGTATCGTAACGGCCCGGGTGGTTGGTGGAACTGCCTCGGTATGGAAGTATTGCCGTTTACGATTCTCGTTGTATTATTGTACATAACAGTAGTTACTAAGTGTCACGTGGTTTTCATTGAAAGACGAGGAATAATTTTACCTTACATTTTATATTTGTTTAGTTATCTGGTCAGTTTTACGTGTCCTCAACCAGCACAAAGTCCTGACAGAGGAACACGGGGGTAAGTCGATAGGACTCGGCGATGGCCGGTTTAAGGTACCATCCTAGCATTCGTCTGGAGTGAAATCAAGATGCTTGGAGCCGGGGATCGAATCCGTGTCCTCCCGAATGAGAGGCGAGTGTTAAACCACTGCAATGCTTCAGTTAGTCACATGCGTTGAACATAAAGAAAGATAAGGTGGTTGACTGACCCATTGTTTTCTGACTTTCAGAAACATCTTGTTTATAATCTTAAACCAGGAACATGTACACAATAATTCTGAAATATAAGCGAAACAGGTTATTAAGGGTGTTTGAGTGTTTTTAATAACATAATTTTGTATTTTTATGAAATAGTATTAGTTTTATGGGCGATATTTGTGAGTATAGTCTACTCTTACGATATAATTTTAGCTCGTTTTTTTTTTCACATCACAGCGCGTCAAAGTCAAAATTTGCTAGTTACGCTGCCATGCAACTAGTGAAAACCTATTGACCTACTTAAATTAAACAATTCTCCGATTTAAATCAGGTTAAACTGTGTTTGACGAGCTGAACAGATTTGTATTTTCTGAGTTTACAGCAGGATTCAGTTAGCCTGTAGAATCAAATTAAAATACAAAAGCGTTGATTTAATTTTCAAGCTTACTCATTTAATTACGCTTTTTTCTCACCCACCTTCTAAACTGTTAAATTTCAGAATCCAGTGCGTTGTCATTAAACTTGTCTACTGTTGATAGAATAGCTAATGACACTACTTACATGAATATGTATATTGGCCTACTAGAAAGAATCATTCGTTGGATAAAATTATTAATTTACAACAAAATATAACAAAATTTAATTATAAGTAACACGAAAAAACTAACGAATTATGTAGTTGACATTAAAATTTCTTTAAACTGCTAAACATATTGTACACTACATTAGGTGTAGAGGGGTATTTTAATTTAAATATTATAATGCCCAAATTCATTCTAAAGAAGTTCTTTGTTAAGAAACTTCACTTGAGAATTTTCTGTGCATACTTCTTGGCGAGCAAAATGTCATGTCAGCGCTCGGAGGATAAGCCTCCAGTTCTCTAATAAATTATTCATTGATTCTTGTGATGGCTGAATACTTGTGGTCTTCGAAGATAAAACGATAAGCGTTCCCATTCTTAACGATTTTATGCCTTTGCAAAACTTGGTCTACTAGTGATATCCTTTCCTTTCTAAATTCTGCAATAATGTTTTTTTTTTTTTATTTTCACTCCACCTATTACTTCTTCAACAATTGCGTGTTTCAATTTACAATAATTTTAACTTTAAAACCCAGAGCGTAGCTCATACGCATGATCTGTTTCAAATCTTTACGTTCCCAAATTTAGTTGATAGCTCATTATCTGTTATTTGCAGCTAAGTATTTTATAGTAGTTACTTCGCTCTCTTGTCAGATTGTACTATTATTCTTAGTGTGCTATTGAGTTTACTTTTCCTTCAGTCGTTGTCCTAACTATATTGCGGTTAACAATTGCGTGTTGATAATCTGTGATAATTAATATCGGCCAAGTACATCATATGGACTGTGAAAAATTGAAATTGAATCGTTGATTGGTTATTTATGTTCTACTTTATAATTTAACATAATTATTAGAGACACTAGTAGATCGCTAGGCTCAAACGTGCTGCGTATAGCACAGATCTTTTAGTATCGATACTGCCATCGATTATTTAAATCTCTGTTTCTTCCTTTAACAGGCCCAATTAGAACCTCAAATCTGTAATGCAGAACATGTGTGATATATCCCAAAACTGTTGACACGCGTCACAGATTACTTCCAGCAATGGTATATAATTAATTTTGCTCATTATTTCATGAGTATAAAAAACCTAAGCTAATCCAAATAAAATATGTACACATTAGGTACTAAAGTTCCGACTACAATTTTTTTATTTTATATTTTGCCTGATTTTATTACGTCGGACGAGATGATATTGTGAATTTTTTCAGAACATTTTACACGACTTAATAATTTTATATGCTCTTTATAGAGTTGTAAAAAACCTTGGTGCAGTATAACTGTTACACGTATTTCACTCTGAACGTTGGCAGTTTCTGTCGGGAACGAGGGCATTGTATTAAAAATATTGCAAAGTTAATTTACTATCGAATGTAAAATGATCTAAAATTTACACATAAAGCTAATATTTGATATATTTTCCTAGTCTGTCATGTAGTATTTATAATACGTATTTAGAGATTTCTTACCAACACACTAATGACATCTGTCTTGAGCTCAATTAAGTACCTAAGTTACATCAAATGTTTAGTTTTTATTTCACATAGTTTACAGTTTCCTGATGATTATTTTAATATATACAAAACAAGCTAAGTAACCATAAAAGTGTAAAGATTGTTCTCTAATTAAAGTTAACGTATGAAGGCACAACAAACAAATTTTTTAAAATAATTATTCTGGACAAGTTTATCATAAATAACTGCTCATTGTATTTGCTCTTTAAGCAGGAACGCAACGCTCATATTTACGATGCGCGGCGTGAATACAAAGAGCCTAAGGATTCGAAACAAGCTGCCGCAAAAATATTTTCGTGAAGATTAAGTGTCTCTAGGCAATTTTTTTTTAGTTTGATGTGTTTGTGAAGCGCGTTTTTGTTCTTCATTTATTTGTTCCGTCTGGTTCACCGACTGTTTTTCCAAGGAAAACTATTTCACGACATTCCGTAACGCCTCAGTTGTTTATCACTGAATGTGCTGTATTTAGCTGATGGAGTTGTCTCTGCGATATTGGCTTTTGTAACGAGCTGTGTCACCTGGAGTGGATGCTGTGACGTGTCTTGCCTGGTTGGAGCCAGGGTGTCCACCATGGGAAAAAAAATTTCGTACCAACTTAATAAAAAAAATACTGATAAAAATTTCCAGATTATAATTTGCATCAATTTAACTATACAGACAGTTTTATTACAGCGCCACCCTCCCATACTTAGTGAACTGAAAAGGTTTAGTCGTTGAAACAACACACGCGAACAAAATTAAATAATTTAAAACTCACAATTAAAGGCCATATTCTCTACATACTTTCTATTGTTTTGCGATAATATTTTTTAAAAAGCTGAAACGTGAGAAAAATCCAAAATCTTTTCGGCAGTTTTGTTTAAAAAGTTTTTTTGGCGTGGTAGGTTTTTTTTTAAATAAAAATTGTACGGTTTCGACTAGGAAGTTAACTAAGCAGAATTTCGTTAATTGCGTAATTAACTAAAACCATAGTATTCACCTGCTTGAAAAAATCTGCCAACGTAGGGATGACGACTATAAACAAAACTGCCAGAGAGATTTTTGATATCTGCTCTCGTTTAAGCGTAAACAATTTATTTCTCTAAAATTGTAGAAACAAAAAAGGATCGCTTTAAAAAACGCATCATTTTATCAACGAACAGCATGAGTTAAGAGCGGAAGTTCCATAGAAACAATAGTGTCCCATATGTTACTCTAGTATTTCACATGTTTAGATATATCGTTTGATGTTTAAAATTTATGAATAAAATTTTGTCTTTTTAAGTAAATAAAGGAACATTCTGGGAGTAAAAACCGCAATACAGAAGGATTTCAAAAGCGTTCAATAACTATAATTTCAATGACAACAAATACGGAGACAAAAAATCAAACCAAACATATAAAATATCCCATAGCTCATAAATTAAGCTTGAAAACAAAATTAATTTATGTTACTTTAAAACCACAGTTCAGAAGGAAAAAAAAAATCTTATGGAGTGTGTACTAGAAAATTAAAAAAATTAAAAAATGAGTAGACATAAAACAATAGTACTAGATATGGGCAACCTGTTCCTCTGCGGCAGTAACTCACTGGGACAAAGCGAGGTGGCGCAACGGTAGAATTTTTGACACGCATTCGGTAGGTCCGAGGTTCGATTCCCAGCTCCGGCCATCCTGATTTCGGTTTACCATGTTTTCCAGAACTCTCTTCAGGACGAATGCTGCGATGGTAACTTAACGCACGCACTCTATGGCCGACTCATTTTCCAGTTATTCTCCTTGTCTGTAAGCTGTGTGTAACCGCCTGTCGATCAGATGCAAGATCCAATAAAAAATCTCTTTGATCATTAATTGTACTGCCTAACTGGGAGCCATGGCAAAAACAATGATAGGGATTCAGACTGCTCTGCGTCAAAAATTTGTAGTCTTATAACTTTACCAGACAGTGCCCACTTCTTACACATTCTACTAAATATTAATTTTCACGCACATTATATATTTCACAGTTCCATACTTTTCGAACAAGTTCATATCAAAGTAGCAGTTTGACTATTTTCGCTACTTACCCAAACGATTCGAATGAAATAACAAATGTGTCATTCTATAGCTTAATACATTTACTTTCACTCTAAATGATATCATTAATATAGTTTGTTTAGATTTAACTTTGGGTAAGTTGCGACATATTGAAATCACTACTTTGACATGCGTTTGAACGAAAACTATGACATAAAAATGTATTTTACTTGTGGGAAATTAATATTAATGTAATGTATAAGAGTTGGGCAGTGTCTTGGTAAGTTCTAAAATTACGAATTTTTAAGTGCCAGGCAACCTTAACATTTTAAAAATTCCTTATGTGTGGCTTAGCCATTTTTCATGATATCGCTTTCAAAGAAAGATTTTTTTTTTTTTGCGTTGCGACGAGGAAAATATTACGACAGGAATTTAAATTTGGAACAAAAAATCTGTAAGTGTTTTCGAGTGATTTTGTGAATGAAAATACTTATTTGTTCATGTTTTTTTTCTGGATATATAAAAATAGCTTCAAAGTTCCTGTAGCAATATGGGTAGCACCAAAATGATCATTAATAGCCAGTGGGGGCGAATACCTAGGTTCTACGGATACCAAACTACATATAATATGACTTAACGAGTAATTCTCTATGCTTGCTCGTACCAAAACTATGGGGAAGGTAACACTCATAAATACACGTCCATAGTCGCCACAGCAGACAAATTTTATACTGTACTAGCGACCCGGGTAGCACTAATTATCTATAGCCAAGAATTGAAGTATGTATATGCATTGTCGTGTCTCGATCCTAATTTATTTATTATTAATTATTATTTATTAATTTGTAGAGAACAAATTACACAAAATTGGCAAAAAGCCTAAAATATTTTTTGTTAATCTGATCGCTACCAAACTTGACAGGATCATCCGCTGCGCTAATCTGATGATTACCTGAAAATTTCATCAAAATCGCTCAAACCATTTCGGAGTTCATAGGATATACATTTGCCGCCAATTAAGGTTAAAATTTCAAATATATAGTTTTAATGTCGTAGGTAGCGTCTCCACTACAATCGCACCATAAGTTTAGGCTATAGTTCCCTTTTCCTCTTTTTTCGTGATAATATTTTTTTACGCCAAGACTAGACTAGATGTAAAAAATAGTTTGGCAGTTTTATTTAGAATGATCTCCACGTAGGCTGTTTTTTTCATGACAGCAAACACTATGGTTTTGGCTAGTTAGACTAGTTATCTAATTAACTGAATTCTGGTCAGTTGAATTTTTGTCAAAAACTTATAATTTTTTGTCTTGAAATATTTAGCTATCACAGTAAAAGCCACTTTAAACAAAACTGCTAAAAACGAATTCATATATATATATATATATATATATATATATATCTTAACCTCGATGTTTTTTTTGCCTACAGGTTCACAAATACTCGAAATTTGTCGTTCGCATAGAGATGCTGACATAGGAGATGGTAATATTTCATTTCTTGTGCGACGCATAGGGCAGGAACCAATCAGAGCAAAGGATTTACTTAATGCCCGCCATGTTTGTTTAGCATCCAAAACACATAGGTATAAAATAAAACTAGAGGAAGATAATGTAATGTTAAAACTTAGTTTTTTGTTACAAATAATGTTTCGATCTGCGCAGTTACATATTATACCCAAATACGATTCCACTTCAAATATATTTACATGGGCTGCGGTTACATTCAATACGAGTATTTCATATTCGTCGATAAAAATTACATTGGCGAATCATTACTGTAAGAATTAAATTGTGAATTAATTTTGCACAAGGTTTCTGGTCTTGCGCGGTTTCTACTTTTATGTTATATGTCCTGTGACTTTGGTTTTTTAATCTTTTGAATGATAGCTGAGGGCGACAGAGCTCTCTACCGTGCCAGTTACAAACTAGAACAGCGTCACCGCAGGGCATTGCAGTGTCGAAGTTTCCGAGCTGCTCGTCAAACGTTCCTCAAACACGTAGAGTAATTAGTATCCCTAGGTGACTTCTGTACGGTATAGGTATAGGCGGTTCGGGATAAAGTGAGCACTCAGAAAGTCCATGATAAAGTTCTACATTTCAAATAATTCGTATCTTTCCGCGCGTAACGGCTGAAGCCTGGAAATATCTATCCTCGCTGGACACGTCACTTGATGTTTGCGCGTCTAAGATAAAAAGGTACAGTCAGTATGAATTGCGATAGTTTGATAAAAAAAAATAACTATTATGTCTTTGAATGTTTTATGCAATGGGAGTGTATGAAGTTGTTTACAATATTGGACGTACGCCATTGCCATACAATTTTCGTCCCAGAAATCCACACAAGAGAAGAGGGAAAATTACAACTAAACAAACGATAGAAACAAGTAAGCCAGGATTGGTTTGGCTCTAGTCACCACATATATAAAAATAAACCATGGAAATTCGACAAGGAATTAAGTCAGGCCGCAAGAGTAAAGAATTAATCAATTAATAAATAAATTGAACTTCTAAAACGAATGATCAAATAAATAGGCCAACACTGGTTTGGCTCTAGTCAGCACATGTGTAAATGAAATAATAAAATTCCGGCAGGAATAAGTCAAGTCGCAAGATAAGATAAAATAAAAAACTAAATGAAAAATGAAAAAAATTGAACATCAGAAACAGAATGAACTCAGGTCACCTGATAAAATAAGTAAGCCAAGACTGGTTTGGCTTTAATCCGCACATATATAAATAAAACACGATATTCTAACAGGAATTGAGTCAAATTGTCAACAGTAAAATAAAAATAAATAGAACATCCAGAACGAATGAACTCAGGACCCCACGATAGAACAGCACAGTGACAAAATTCGACGAATACAACAAAATACAAAGAACGACGAAGAAAACAAATTACCAAAAACAACAACCAAAACATATATTAAGAACGAGTCACAGACTAAAAAAATTACTAGTTATTATATAAAATACAATTATAATGATTTTGGTTGTTTTCGTTTCAGTTTTGTTGAGTTTAAATAGGAAAATACACGAAAGTGTATTGAGTAATTTCGCTGCCAACCATACAAGTAGTAAGGGGACTATGTGTAATGTTTTATTATATTAAGTAACGGCTAGTGATATTTCTCAAAGGTTAAATTTTTAGTGCTCACTTTATCCCGAACGACCTAAATTCAAAGACTACGTATGTTCTACCACGAATACCGCTTTACTCACTAGACGGTGTGAAGGGTAGAATGATCTATCAGTGAATGTACTGCCTTCGTAAAACGCGAAACTCAAAGAGTATATTTTCCAACTTCACCTCTGGTAAAGATCGTTATTAGTATCTCAGGGGCGACAACGTTACAGATAGTCACTCGTGACTGTCTTTGTATCCTATTCTGTAACTCCTCTCTTTACCAGAATCTTAATATGCTTGGCAACACTGAAGGATGTACTCTGGAAACCTTTATACGGCTTACTAAATTGTATAATCTCGATTTCAAAAGCCTTTTTTTAATTACCAAGTACTTATATTTAGTTTCAAATAACATAAAACCTATTTGTTCCTCTTAAGAATTCCGATTATAAAAGTTGTAACATCAGATTGTCTCGAGGAAGAAAAAAATGTGCTGCGCTCACGAAAGACAGCAGCACTGAAATTAGGTTAGTATCTATGGCCATGAGATTGCAGCATGCATGTATTGTCGAATTCGTCGTTTGCGTCTGTATTAATAGTTAATATACATAGACGAAACATATTACAGATTCGAGGGAAAATAAAACAATGTATTTTTGTTTCCTTCCAAGCAAAATGTCGGCCGGATTTATTATTCAACGAGAATGGTCGTAGAACATGACTTAAATATGTCGGCCAATTCCATCAACTTCGGCTCGTAGCAACAGCCTTATGTAAAGAGAGTCACAAGACTTTGGAAGGACAGTTACGACGCCATTTTTAGTTATAGAATACGAATTATCGTCCTAAAAATAGTTACCCAGTAACTGCCTTTGAATAAAGATCATATAAAACAATAAATACGTTCTTGTAATATGGCCCTCGTCTGAAGAGTTGCCCATCGAAGGCCACGGCCTTCCATTAGCGACGACTATAGCACGCCGCATTATTGCTGCAACCTGCTAGTTTATGCTGAAACGTCCCGTGCCCTCTCACGGAGATTCTTGTAACATTAACAATTCTGTTAAATGTAATACAGCGTACGATCAACATTTCTGTTAACATGAGGACAGCACTCTTATTTTCTTCTTCGTACTGTTCATATAATTCCTATTATCATATTAAAAATCGTACTGTTCCAGCTTAAGGGTGCGTGGTAGATAAATAAATGCTGAAAACACCAGTTGATGTCTACGCTTTTCTCGAAGCCAATATTGATAAAATACTCAATGACAATCCTAGATAATGGTATTCGCCAACTTTATGAGTAAATATTTATCCAGAATTACTAATTCGTTACGCGTGATCTCTTGCACCGCAGTTAAATGCACGAGGTTCCGGCGTCAGAGATTGTGCCTCAGAATTTTGTAACACTGGAAACAATTTTATTTTAAACGCTTGCTAAAACTATTGTCTAGGATTGCTATTGTTTAATTTTCGTAAGTTGGCTTCAAGAAACCTACAGTTACAGATTAATCCTTTTAGCGTTGAATTATGTACCTCGCCCTCTTAAGAAGGCCACCTGGGTGAACAAATTTTGCGCGTTCGAGGCCTAGAAGTGCGGAAAGGATAAGGACGACACAGCACGCGCATAAAGCCTCATTCTAGGCTCAAGGTGCAAGTCACAGAACTGGCGTGCTGTCTTCTCCCCAAAAGCTCGCCTCTATGAGACTTTTAGTGGTGAACCTATCATTTTGTGACGTGATACTGACGATAAAGGTGTATTGTACTCTCTTATACCTTTTAAAATATTCTGCTGCAAGATTTACACACTTAATAAAGACAGCACAATGACTGTTTGCGCTCATAACATTCTGTCAGACACTCGTGTCCCTTAGTCGGTGCTAAAGAACAGTTACTCATAGGAAGAAAACCAGAAGGTTAGAATATATAGCAGCCAGGCAATATCAATGGTAACAGTGGTAACAGAGTTCGCGCAAGCTATGGTAGATGTGCGGATATGCTGTTTAAATGGGGAAAGCTGCCCTCTCCAACATGCGACTGTGGTGATGAAAGGCAAACCAACTATCACATCACCGGGGAGTGCCCGTTAAGGGTATTCAAGTGCGATAAAATCTTAATTTTATATTTCTATGAAATAGTGTTAGTTTTATAGACGATGCTTGTGAGTACAGTTTCCTCTCACAAAAGAATCTTAGCTCTCATAGTTTTCTCATAACGGTGTGTCAAAGTCAAAATTTGCATATTATGCTACCATGCAAATAGTGAAAACCAAGTGAAATAATTCACGGTGAAATAACATACCATGGCCTACGTAGTAAAATCTTTAAAACATATCCCATGAACTATTTTTATATGAAAACAAATTTGAGTTTGCAGTTTTTTTTGTATTTTTGCGATACTTTTAAAAACTTCATAATATTAAATTGTGAATTTAAAAAGGTTTTATTACAGAGCTCATGGGATGTTAGTTCACAGTGAATTATTTCATTTAAATAGATCAATTAGTTTTCACTATTTACATGGCACCGTAACAAGCAAATTTTGGCTTTGACGCTCCGTTATGAGAAAACTATGAGAGCTAAAATTGTGTCATAAGAGGAAACTACACTCACAAGTATCGTCTACAAAACTAACAATATTTCATGTAAATATAAAATTATGACTTTACCGCACTTGAACACCCTTAAGATCGTATACCGGACACTCTGATGACATCCTGAGCGCAGCCGATGACACTGTGTAATATGTAGCCAAATTTGATGTTTGTTTGTGACTCTATGTAGTAGTTATACGCCTTATACATTATTATATATTTAATGTTGTACCTTGTTTTGATTCACTTACGTTTTGTTTGCACTCTGTGTAATTGCACTGTGATGGAGCCATACGCTAAACAATAAATAATATCAATGGTCTCCTGGATACAACTTTTCACGTACTAGTGACATTCTTCAAGGCTCTGCAGCAGCGAACATTGGTACTCATGTCAGATTAAAATATTAATGTAACTAGGGTAACAACACTTACTTTCTCAGTGCAAGTAAAATTACTGGGAAATATTTCGTAAAAGTGCAAACAATGTGCTACCTGATATTATTAGAGAATTTACAAATACGTTTGTATATATGTGTGTACAAAGCCGTTTGACACCGCATTAATGTTACTGCCAAAAACTTTGGACATATGCACGTGTTATGCACCATGACGAACATAACGACTCTGTAACGTTGTACCGTTAACTTGGGTTGTTGTGTCATACAAATTTATGTTATAAGTAAAGCTTTGTAGCCTGTAAATTTATGAAGATTTTACCACCCACCCTTTTATTCCAAAGAAATTTGATATTTCTACATTTTAAGGGGGAAGGGGAAGTGCAAAGCAACGCTCGTTTACGATATAAATTCTGAAAAACCTGCCGTGCTGTGTGGGTATGACATTATTATCTCTTAGTTCTGATGTTCCTAAAGGCGGCTCTGTCTTGCCTGGTCTTATGGATGTCGACTTTGGAGCTAACAGAAAACGTAGTGTTATTTTTGTTTCATTGTAAGTGTAGAGTGTGTTAGTATCCTTTACCTTCAAAATTTTAGAGTTTATAGAGGACTTGCTGGTGTATTCTGAGATACGCAACCACTGACTGAAAGTTCATAATATTACGGACGCCACGTGGATTGTGGGGAAAGTGCGTGTAAACTGCTTGAGTTCCCATAAAATAATTGTTTGCCGCTTCAACAGTCGGTGATACCAGGGTATGACGTTATAAAAATTGGCTCTAAGTTTGTTGCTTTGGGAGTAAGTTGTTACTGTGTGGTGAGTTATTTATGGAAATAAAACTGAATTCCTGACAATTTGTTCCCCAGTTACAAAAATACTCTTGGAGGGCATTTACTATATCTATAGTTGTGATTCAGAAGTCTAGAGGGGACTAGATTTAGTTTGTTGAACATACTTCAATGCGATACAGATGACTGTCGAAGAAAAATCATTATAATAGAAAAACATAAAGAAGCAGAGTATGGTTTAGTCAACAGGATACGTACACAAGCATTCTCTGCTTATTTATGTTTTTTTTTTTTTTTGGTTATCTTTAGTTTTGTTTGGCAGTCATCTGTATCGCAATGGAGTACGTCCTAGAAACAAAATCCGGTCATGCACTCATATTTAAAAGTTCTTTCAAAGGTAATAAGGTTACAGGTATTTCGTTTTCGTAATGGCTCAATTCTGGCTGTATAGACTTTGTACAAAGGCCACGTATTACGTTGGAGTGAAGTACAGTAACCACCTTGGCATCAAGGAGACAGATAAACATAGTTCGCTCTCCTTCGGCGCCATTGACGAACTTGATATCGTAGAACCAGTGTAATCCTACTCAATCCTCACAAACAAAGGTTTAACCGAAGTCAATTCTCATTTGTCCCAATTAGTGGTGATTTCCTGTTATTTGCGCCGGAAGATTCAAAGCAGTGGAAACAGCACCTCATTAGCCATCCGTAATCTTAAGTGGAATTTAATATACTAATTGCATACGGGTAAATGCTGTAGTACCAACCCACATTGTGCCGTCTTAACATGTCTACATGCGCAATTGCTGCGAAGTTATATTTTCTGTAAGTTGATGCAAATGCTAGGCACTGTTACTCGACCCGGGGTCTAAAACAGAAAGCTGCCCCAAGCATCTACGCAGTCGTGACGCGTAACGCAATCACATTAGTCACTCAAATTAACATAATTAGTTTCCTTTTAACACTTAATAAAGAGGGTGTTGTTCCCAAAATTGGCGTTTTTTTAGAAGATTATCATAATCTGACGTATTGTCCGCCACGCATTGTACAGAAAGATCAAAACTGTTACGAATATAAGTCTGAAATCCTACGAATTTCTTTTAATGCAGTTTGGCTGTCTACAAATATTAAAAGTACAAAAACATTCTTCCTATGCTTACGAATTTAAGAATTTTAAAAAGTTTAGTTTACATGTCACGGTCGAAAGTTTTTGAGAATTTGGTATACGCTTTTTCTAATGACCTGTGCAAATGATAGTAATGAACACATAAACTTATACGAATAGAACATGAGAAAAATTTGTAACGTATGTACCTATCCTACACTTTTCTTACCACGCAACTAAATATTCTCAATTATTTCCAATACATTTACATTGTCAAATTAGGTGCTTACCGATGAAAAAATAACTAATTATTCTTATTGGTTCTGTAAGTGCCTTAATTTTTTCTCGGTTGTATACTTAACAACTAATTTCTTTAATGGTTTTAATACTCTACTGTAGCAAACTAACAATGTTTGTTCTGCTGTTTTTATGAGTTTATGAAATGTATTCCTCACAATTTGCAGTCATAATTTCACTAAACCTACAAAAATGGCCTACGCATCACGTCGGCTAGCTATCGTACGAGGTTATTTCATTGGTGAGTTGAGACGTCGATTATTTTGCATTTTCGGACTACATAGTTGTATCTGTAACTTTATTAAGACAGCAAAACTTAGTGAATGATATTAGGGTATAATTGAAACTAAAAATAACCAGTGGCGATAGAAATGAATAAATTATTTTTGTTATTATGGTTTGGGTAATCTATTAGGTCTAAATCATCGCTGATCAATAATCTAAAATAAATTACTGAAATTTTTAGAGTAATTTTGCATCATTGTCGTGAAACACGTTTCTGCTCTTTATTTAAATACTTTCAAATACTAAATTAGGGAAGGTGTCAAATCCAAGAAACAAAATATAGCTGTTTTAGTTCATTAGAGTCCAAGCGAGGCACTTATAATTTTTATATAATATAACAATTTGTTAATACAGATCCATTATAAAGAACTTCGGATGATACGTGCATGAAAATATAATATACAAGAAACGTTTTAAGTTAGCGTAAATAAATGCGATACAATTAATTAGATTAAAGCATACGAATATCTGCCAAGACTTGAGTCCATATCATTTTCAGTACTGGAACTTCTTTCGTTTAGGTATTTACGTGTCATGTCGACGTAATTTGTATTTTGGCAATCAAAATACTGTAAACGTATTCCCAGCTAAGTAACGTGAGAAGAAAGAAGCAAATTTTTGGACACATATTACAAATTGCTTATCAGAAAAAGAATTAGTAATGTTTATTACCATAGCACCCGATGTAATTTTTTTCCATTTTTGTCATAATACACATTACGTGTATTTTTACAATTATTTTTGGAAACTTGATTACCTAATCATGTTTGGTTTGTACTACAAACAATAGTAAAATTTACTGTCAAAAAATAGAAATTATTGATACATATCTAAAAATTTTGCTGTACACTAATTTGTTAAAAGCCTATTTCTTGTAAACTTAACAAAAACTGTTTATAGATTTACGTAATATTTATTTCAGAAACTGGTTTTCTGACACCTTTTGTCTACAATAATTTCTTTTAATAGTGTATCACGTTATTGCGAGCATAACGATGCAAATGTTTGATTCGCATTATTAAAAGAATTTATTTTGTTATTGACTTTAAGAATATGACCTTCAGAAATTTGTTGATTTTAAGACAATCGCGATAACTAGTTTTATTTTCTTGTTCGAAAATTATTTTAAGCGAGACGCCTTCAGAAACCATCCACATAGTTTCATTCGTGACAAACACTAGTAATCGTTATAAACGAGTTGTCTGAAAATGTGTACACAGTCAAGCTGCTTCCTACAGGATTCCTCACTTCATACCACATATGACGAGAGCCATTCATTTTGCTCAAAGACTAGCACTAGGCTTTTCCTAGTTTAGCTTACCTTTTGCATGTTTCGTGTTCATTGTTATTTTAGTTATCATAATCCAGGACTAACACTTCCTGATAAGTCTACAAATCCGTGTTCCACCCATGCATGTCTACCAACCTGTGATAATTGGCGAACCTTGCCAGTGGACTCGGTTATAGCAGTCAGATTATGTACGTACATCCCTAGAAAGGACGTTAGTTTTGAATAAGGGTAGCAGCATATGAAGCACTGAACCTATCTGTACAACTTGCAGATCTTATTGAAAACTGTGCCATCATTTTCAGTTGTTAGGATAATATGATACTTTTGTAGAAAACCATAATTAATATACTATGTAATGCTTAGACAAATTCCTAAATTTTTATGTCATATATTTTAGTAGTAAAAGTACGTTGATAAATAAAATATTTAGTGCATTTCAATTTTAGATTTCTTAGAAGTTACTTATTGTAAGTAATATTTTGTAAGGAAGGACCTTTTGTACAATTACAAGGAGTTGTTTGAAACAATGAGTCGGCAATAATGTAAAAACTATTTCGAATACTTTATCTTACGCGTACATATTTTGTCATTTCAATCACTGACGTTTATGCGAATTAAATAAGTTATTTAATTAATATTTTACGTTTCTACTTACTACAGAAATTGAGCAACCACAAAAAAATATTTGGATAGTCTTCCCCTATAAATTTCTAGTCACAAAATGTTAATTCTTTAGCATCTAAAATGGAACAGCAAAAAATGTTTGATTTTAACAATACACTTTTTTGTTAATTAAAGTTGTAAACAACTTAATGACCAGTTTATATTTTTACTAAGGAATTATGAATAGTTGAAATGAACTGGCATTTTATTGTGGCACAACAATACGAGGAATTCGTTTAGTATTGTATCTTAGTTTTACTAACATACATTATTTTTGCTTTGCTCGCATATATATATATATATATATATATATATATATATATATATATATATATATATAGACACAAATATATTTATACATATGTATATATATTTGTAATATTTCTGAGTGAACTGAATGCATTTCATTTAGTTGTAATTGTAATGTTTGTATTAGTGACTACATGCCAATACAACGATAAATATGCCATACCTTAAAAATTACCACTGCATCAAAAGGGCAAAAAATAATATGGCAGGGGGAGGGGGAGGCCTCTTCCGATTTATGCTGCCTCGGGCCTTATATTCTCATAAAATGGCCCTGGTGCAGATTGTACAGTCGGTTGCTGTGCTTCATAGTAATTTCACTCACTTTCAACCTCAAGTTGAAGTGTTAAAAATAATTCATAATTTTCTTAAATATTTTTAGTATCTTATTAATACTGTTCACAACATGAAATCCAGCCTGCAAGAACATAGGGCTTGTGGAAGAGGCACCGGGTTTTCGAGAAACGATTTCGTGGATAATTGTGTTTCAGAATACTCTAGCAGCCAACAACAATTTCAATTACTGGACGGTTACAACTGATATGCGCGTCAAAGGTCTAGCTGCAAGTCACATATATTTTATGTTTTATTGATTTTCCCAGTAGTATGATAAATACAAAGACACGCGACCAATAACCAGAGGGATGCTACATTGACAGAATTTATTGAAATATAGATTTCACAAAAATCGTTTCGAGAGAAACAGTACCCTTAGTCACATGTGCGTTATTTATAAATACAATATAACATTACTCTGATTTATTAATGTTGCACCCGGAACCAAAATAATTAAACATAATTTTGTAATTTTAGTTTACGTTTTATATGACGACAAAAGTCGAGCGATTTAATAAAAAGTTAAAAGCACTAAATTGAATCTACCAGATTTGAGTCAAATTCGAGCAGCACGAATTAGAAATACGGCAAACTAGCCAGCAACATGGTGTATACTAAAATGTTCTGTGATAATACCAACTTCAGAAATTAGTTTTCAATAATGTCGCATGTCATAACCATAGCATGAACACCCAACTATCAACAGACGGTTTCAATTTTGCTCTTTGATTGGATAATTAAGTAATGATGGGGTATTGCTGCTAGTGTTGTACATTAATCAGAATTCATGCTTGAATCGATGGAACTTTTGAGCAGGATTAACTAATTTGGGAGTAAAAAATTAGATGTTGTTACCAACTATACACATATATGGACGTGAAAACTTTGAGCGTTTTCGCATCTCCCCCAGGGCGCATGATGGACTACATTTGTTTAACTTTTAATTACTTTTCCCAGAAACGTCAGGCAAAATTTCCCTGCCGCGCCGCCGCATCTGTTTGTAGGAAACTCGGGAACTAAATTTAGTTGCTTAAAAGACATAATTATTTTTGTCGGTAACTGTTAAAATGCTTTAAACAAGTTTTTATTGTGCTAATAGTAGTACTGAGAAAATTGTATTTTATTTTTTTTTTTTGTCTAATGAAGTAAACGAATTTAGCATGCGCAGGTAGTTATTGTTTAGGATATACGAATATTGTAACATTTATGCAAATATATGTACACACAGTCATAAATATACATTTTTTTATTTTATTACATTAACGTAAGTAAATACGTTCTACTTTTGTAACGTGAAAATATTTTCCTCAATGTAATTTATTGCATCCGTAAATTCAGAAAAAATATAAATATTATTTAAAGTATAAAAACCAATTTATTATATTAACAATTTATCGATTTTCAAGTTTATAATTGTACGAAATAGTGTTATATTTGCAGTCACTAGTAGCGTTAAAATTTATCTTTTATGGAAAAATTGTAGCATGCATAGATTTCCCATAATGCCATTTTAAAAGCCAAAATTTGAATTATACGGCAACGTACACCAAACTGAAATTAATAAATTTACCGAAATAAAATAATTCAAACTGAAGTTAGATGTAGCGGGCTATTTTCTTAATTGCGTAAACACCAAATACAAAATATTTTAATTCAAAAATTGCCTAAAATCCTGGAAAAATTCTTTATTTTCTAATTATTTTAACAAATTACAAAATTTTATTGTTTTGCGTTTTTATAACTTTTCAGCAAATATATAAACATGCGTTTACTGTACATTACCTAATCTTAGTAAGACTGTAGATTTTATTTGGGTGTAGGCATATCACCGTACCATACAAATTTGGATTTTGACAAAGCGTTAGGGTAGTAACAATATGCAAACCCAATTTTCCAATACGACGATGATGTATTCACTAGAAACGCCTGCAACACATTGGTTCGAAAAATTTAAAATTATGAATGTTTCTCTCTTGAACATCCTTAAGGGTGTTTAAAGGGTGAACAAGTACAGTTATATATTTGTATGAAATAGTACTAGTTTTGTACACGTTACTTAGGCGTATAGTTTCCTCTTACAAGAAAAATTAGCTTTGCCAGTTTTCCCATAACAGCATGTCCAAGTAAAAAATTGCATATTGTTACTTCATAAAATACTTGAAAATCAATAAACTTTATGAAATGATATATTTCACATAATAACTGCATGTCCATAGCTACTGCCTAAAGTATGTAAAAACCCATTATAGGTGATTCGGAATAAAGTGAGCACTAAAAAAAAAGTCCTGATTAATTTCTATTTTCTGCTAGTTTATATCTCTCCGCTGCATGTAAACATAAGCATTGCCACGTGCTTTTATTTACATAGGCTTGTACAATGTTTACATTCACATTACACTGTTCAGATAAATGTTATCTACCATATCTACTCATTAAATGCACGGGTGTTGAATATATGCTATACTCAGTAGTAATCTTAGTTATAAATACCTGCGAGTTAACGTCTTATAACACTGGTTTCTCTGCTGCGTCTAGTCTAACGG
>PNEQ01031363.1:54396-65464 GCA_003012365.1 Medauroidea extradentata
AAAAAAAAAACTGTTTCTATTTCCAGATACGCAGGCTGGCGATCATAAAACAAAACAATTGACGTTACTAATGACTTCCTTCACATAATTTAGCAATGATATTCATAAACAGTCACTTCTAATACTTTTGAATGTGTTTATCAGAAACCCATACTCATTACACAGCGGACAAACAAACTGAATGACGCAAAGCGGCGAAAACCTAACTCTGATGCCATCTGTCGGAGGGATTTTAAACTACCTCTGTGACGCGAGGCATTAGCGGCTTGTGCCAACCACAATCGGCTCGGTTGCGTCGCTTTGTGCTGTCGCTAATTAAATAAAATGATACAGTCAGTAGGTATGTCAGTAAGAACTTAAATAAATATTTTGAAGGATATTAAATGCAGAGAGGTCGTTTGCATTTTATGTTGTTTCACTAATGCTGTATTCAAATAAGAAAATACACGGAACTACATGCAGTTATTCGCTACCAACCATACAAACAATAATGTAACTGTTGTTAATGTTGACTTATATGCAGTAACGACTAGTGATTTTTTTGAAAGGTTAAATCTTTAGTGCTCACTTTATTCCGAATGACCTATACAAACAATATTTGTATTTTAAAAACATTTCTAAAAAATGTTTATTTATTTTAGCAATTTTTTTTAAATACAAAAAATTTTAAAAATTTTATTTTATATGCTTCAAGACGTAGACGTAACATGTAGTTTCGATGTGATTTTTTCATTTAATTATGTTTATTGGTTTTCAAGTTCTGTATGAAGTAAAAATATGTAAATTTTGACTTTGAATGCCATTGTGGGAAAACTGGTTGAGCTAATTTTTTTTTCGTAAGAGGAAAATATACTCCCAAGTAATGACTATAAAACTTACCCTACTTTATACAAATATAAAATTATTGATTTCCTCACTTGAATGCCCTTATGCTGTTTACGCGAGTAGGTCACGCAAATTTTATCGTACAAAATTAATTAACGTGTAACGTATAACGTATGAATACTTACAAAAAATACATTGTTTGATAGCTAGTTCCGATAACTTAAAATGTGTATATGCATCAGAAGATTCAAGTGGAAACTATCCAACGCCTTCTTTCTAATTTATGTCATTTTTGGGTCTGTATACAATAACTTAGTACGAATTATAAAAAATAATGAAGAACCTAAATTTTAAACATTTCAATTAATTAATTTTTCACGCAGTTAACTATAAATGTTTATCATACGACCAATACGAGTAAGCAACATGATTGTAGTTGTAACACGCAGTACTTATATTCTTGAGGTTCCAGGTTCGATTTCCGGTACAACCGCACTATTTCGGTTTCCCCTGGTTTTGAAAAATCACTCCAAGCGAATGATATGATGATTCGTTAGTGCGAGCCGCAGCCGCTTTTATTGTCGGTTAGTGTATTTACTACTCGCTGATTCCATACATCATGTTCAATGTGTAGGAAAGGTGTTACGGGCAAACACGTGGCAAAAATTAATTTTTATATTTGTACGGCATATTGTGCGTCTTATAGATATTACTTGTGACTACATTTTCCACTTGTAAAATTTTTTTAGCTCTTATAGTTTTCCCATAGCGGTATGTCCAAGTCAGAATTTGCAAGTTACGGGAACATAGGAATAACAAAAACCAAGTGACTTACTCGAATGAAATTATTTGCACTGAAATTTGATATTATAGGACAAATGCTAATATATTTTAAACCACACAATTAAATTCCTTAGTAGTTTTAAAAATTCTGAAAATGATGACAATTTATTTCATTTTCGACAATTAATAAAAAAAAAAAAAAGACCAAAGATTTTGTTGCGTGTTTTAAAATATTTTAGCATATAGCCATTAATAATAGCAATTCTAGATGCCGCGTTTGAGGCATGGAAACAGCGTGATACGTTGGTCGGCGGTTTTTCTCGGAGTTTTCCCGTTTTCACCAACCTTGATTTCCAACCCTTCTCCATTCGCACATTATGTAACTCTCACCAACACCCAATTGCAAAGGCTTAATAGATATAAGCTTTGCTAAGCGCAGTATAAGTATTTCTAAGGACATATGAGAGCTGTAAATAAATAAATATATTTACCCTTCTCGGTCTGAAATAACAAGAAGTTTTTCACTGAGCAATGGCGTATATCCACACTCCAATAAAATTTAATTGTAAACTCCCATTGCAACAAACATTTTAAAATCTCAAAAAACCTTTCATCTTGGAATGAGAACTGTATAATACGTTTTCTTCGCACTTAAATCCTTCTGTGAATCAAATCTCGAACCACAGTATTAGTGAGTTCATTAGACTAACTTGGTGAGCATAACTTAAAATTCTAGTTAGTTTTTCATTTAATTCGCTGCTATGACGAGTATTTTTGTGGTTTACTCAAAAGACGTCCATACGTCGAAGGACCTTGAAGACACAATTTGTAATCTTTTACTACAGTCTCTCCACATAATTTTTGTAAATAAATTTTTGCCAGTAATGATTTGTTTCCACATTTTAAAATAATGTAGCTGCAGGTTTTTCGAGCGTCACATGTCAGTTTTTCATCCAGTCGTCTATTTCTTTAGAAACTAGGCGAATGCAGAACATTATTCTCCCACTCAATATTGTCCTTTATTCTGCTATTTATATAATTTATTTCTGATTGAATGTGACTATGCTTTCAGAGACTTCTCTACCTGTTCTTTCATATAAATTTTTTTTCGTAGTACAAGTAACTTGATATCTGTACTTCAGATGAGATTTTCTCTTGCTTGTATTGTTATGATCTCTATATACGACATATTTCTTTTACTTCTTTCTCTTGATCAAATCTCAATCATCTTTGAAATATTTTTCCTTCCTCGCGTGATAGAATCACAAAGTACAAGTTCTAATCCCCTCGAAAAAAAAAACAACAACAATATATCTCGAAACTGTACTAGAGATAGGAATTTAATGTGTAATCACTTAAGCAAACATATTAAACGAAACATTTTCGGATCATAAGTTCATTAGTTTTATTAATAAGAAATGGCTGCGATCGTTTTTTGAATTTCGAAAAAAAAAAAAAAAAAAAAAACTGATTCAATTAAAATTTTTTATTTTTAGGCACTTTAAGTTACTTACGTAAACCTGAACTTACGAAGAGTATATAGTTTAAAGCACTTAATCATTGCGCAAAGTATTTTTTTTTTAAATTTTAATGTACACAGATAAAAGTTTGTAAAAGTCTAGTAGTTTAGATGAATATTTAGTACATACAGCCCACGCCGTGTAGAAGTTCCACGCCTGCTAGTTTATCTAAGATACGAACTAAAGTAAAATGCGTTAGCTTTTAAAGTACGCCAGCTCATAGCTTAATGTTTCAGTAATCGCTTATCTGCCTTGTGCTGTTGAGAACATTAAACCGCTTCTTGTTAAGTCTTAGTCCTCTTAAGATATTTGCTACTTTAAATGAACAACTGAAACAGATTACAGCCTTCGTCTCGAGTCGGAGTGAAACCCTTTTGAATTAAAATAAAGGTTACACTTCAACTAGGAAGTTTTGGCACAAAAGCACGCAACTTAAAAATTAAGTGGGTATGTTTATGCGTTTTGTGCGCTGTACTAAAAAAAACCCAGCAAATATCAGCGTGCAGTAGACGAGTACAATATTGGCGTACGTTTCGTCGAAGAACAAATTGTCTTATATTCGCAATTAGTCGTGGCAAACGCAGATGCTGTTATGCAGCTTGGTGTAATTATTTGTGTTCATCATTCAATACGTAGTCATGTACGCCTGATAACATCATTCATTGCCCATTCATGCATATTGACATTGACATTATGCTGTATACGGTTCGCTTTTCCAAGACCTATAATAATCAAAAAATGTATTTATTGGGGCTAAAGAAGTAAAGTTTTGAGAGTTGTGAAATATTTACACTAGTTTTTAGTTACATGGAAGTCTTCGTATAGCTAAAATAGTAAGGATATAAGCATAATGGTTCACAGAAAATTATGAGCAGTGCTCAATTTATTCTGAATAAATTGTAACTGTGGGCGTTCGACAGTTTGTTCCTTGATGAAATATGCACCATTTGTACTGACATACCCAACTATGGTGTTTGTTATTATTTGCTGCGATACACAAAAAGCAAATCACGCGTCCTATCTAGCGAAGACAACCTAGCGAGTTAGCATTAAGAAAAAAAATGCACTTGTTTTATGAAACACTCGGGTTCGATAACCAGTCCGGTCATCCCGTTTAAAATTTCTACGTGGTCTTCCTTAACTAATGAAAATTTTTGCTAGGATGATTCCCAACTGTAGGTCATGATCCACACTTCCTCGTATCGTGTTTGTTCAAGCCTATCTTTCTATTTCTAATGACAGACGAGACGTTAAGCCTAAACGAGAGCAGATATCGAAAATATGTTTGGCAGTTTTATTTAAAATAGTCTTCTCCATGTTGGTTGATTTTTCAAGACAGTTAATATTATGGTTTGAGCTAATGTTGTAATTAATGAAATTCTAGTCGGAACCGTGGAATTTCTTGACTAGAAAAATTTAGTTATCATGACAGTAACCATTTGAAACCTAACTGCCAAACTGATTTTTTAAATCTGTACTCATTTAATTTAAAAAAATAACTATCGGAAAAACAAAAGAAACAGAGGAACATGACCTTAAAATCTACATTTATCTATGTCACGGCCATAAAGGAAAACGTCTGGGAACTGGAGTTAAATATTGACCCTCCAATGAGTGATTGCCGCCAGTGTTGTTTTAATATTGCGTGAATGTAACTACGTGTAGCAAGTTCGTGTCGCTGGTGCTAGGAGCACTAGTAGTATTATTATAAACTAGAACAGCACTACATTACACTGCGCGCCAGCTTAGATAGCGAGTGGCAGCTACTGAGTGAAGGGCACAGTCAAGTAATTCAAGCAGCAGACCACTGCAGAAACACCTAGTAGCCTATAAATACCGGAATTAAACCGACCAATGTAAATTAGCCATTCGAATTTAAAATGGTGGTGAGATTATATGCAACACATTCCAGCTCGTTACCCGCCAACTTACATGGCGAGTGCTGTACTAGTGGGGCTTTCATTCATAAACGGGTCAACTAACTAATATTGATAGATAGGCTAGTGTCCAGACCTGCAATTATAAGACCGTGATCTGCGTAGCGTAGATCAAACTGACATAAACGCAGTCTGCAATACGAAACGTTGGAAAACTACGGTGAAATTGCCGCAAAATAAATAGCCTGAAAATTATTTGCCGACACCGGAAAACTCCACTGCGTTGGAAGCGAGCAAGAGCAAATATACATGGAACGGACAATCAGGACTGTGTACAGAAGGTATAAAAAGAGTTGACACAGAAAAACTTTTTTTGCGAGTAGTTTGCCCTGTGATGAGTTCTAACTATACACATAGAGTTAATATAGACTAGAGAGACGATGGCCTCATAAACGTGCGTCCGACACGGTCTCTAATGTTTTTCTATAACGATTTACTGGCATGAAGATTTGGTTACGCTGGGTGAAATTTTTGGAGGAACTTTCAAATTGCATGTTTATTCGCGCGGTGTTGCCATATTCCTGGTTCAATACGTAGTAGGAAGTATATCTATTTTTAACAAAAAACAGCTGGTATTATGAAAACAATTTTGGAGCAGGCATGTTTATGGCGTACTTACTGAAAATCACAGTGATAGTGTGTGAAAAAAGCATGTTCGTCTTAATCGATATTTACTAATTTTTAATGAAACAATCAAGAAAAGTCTGTGAGCAATGAGAAAAATGGATTTGGCTTTCGATGCTATTTCAAATACCCGGCGCATAATTTCTGTAAACCACGCACACTTATTCCACCCAAAATTGACTCTTAAGACTACATTGGAAGTAACGGAAGATTATCCTCGCCCTAGCATACTACATATAGAGTTAACGAACCACGTTCGGGAAGGGGGGGGGGGAGTCTGGAATGCCACTGATCTTAAGGTCGTTGGTACCGCGAAAGTTCGTTATTCTATATCTGTTCCCAACACTGTTCAAATTTAGACATCAGAGAACATGTCATTATTTCCCCCAAATAAAAAATCACTCATCAAACTCATAATTCGATCTCTGCAGTGTAGCCAATATTAAAAAGAGTACTGAACTTTCAAAATTAAGGTTATTCATATTGATACTTAATTATTTGAGGTGCTTCGAAACACTTTTGCGATTGCAAAGGGATAAATTTTTGTATTTAAAATAGTGAAAAAGTAGTAAATTTTTACATAATTTCGAGTTATGGAAATAACTAAAAATATCAAAACTAACTTTCGTCAAACACGCCATAAAATGACTTTCAGTTCCTGTGATTGTGATTCAATTTGGTAGTTCCTTTTTTTTTTTAATTTGTTTACATCGCAACGACCATTTTGTTTACTATGATGCTATGTTATTTTGCAAAATCTATGGGGCCTAATTATTTTCTTTTGAGGAAATGACATGTAAATCTAATGTGTAATAGTAGAAAAGTGTTTGGTGCAAATATAAAAATTGAAACTGTAAAGATGGAACGCTCTTAAGAACTTATGGCATTGTGATAGTTATACGAACAGTATGCCGCCCTATTGACACACACAGAAAGACGGATTCACATATCTCCCATACACTTGCATACGTATGAACAACCCTTATTTTCTAACCGTGGATCTGTGTTAAGGGGGATGGATGGCCAAAGCAATGAAATTTCACAATTTTCGACATAACTTTTCCCCTTCGCTTATTATCGAAAATCAAGGTTCAGGTATCCGGAAACGATACTTTTTTTACAACTTATTACATTACTACATAGTCGTAGACTGTCTTATTTTTGGAGCAGTGATGGCAGATATAGGAAAAGGAGACATTTTTATTATCTGCCGTCAGTGCTCTAAAACTAAGAAAGACTGTGACTATGTAAAAGTATGGAGTACAAAAGTGTACTCTACGGATTGTCGAGTCTTGATTTTCTATAATATGCTAAGGGAAAAAGTTATGTTGAAAATGGTGAAAATTCACTGCTTTGGTGCTCCATCCCCCTTAACTTGGCCGTGCCGCGCCGACGATCATGTAACGTAGCACCAGGTGGTTCACCCACCCAGACGTGCTACACTAACGACACAGGGAGGACACATGAGTAGCGGCGTACTCGTGGGCGGCTCAAAAGCAAGCAAAAAAAAAGTCTGCTAATAAAAATGGGACACAGCGCGGGCGTTGCAGACACAGGTAGTCCATTACAATGCGGGGGCACGCAATTCGCATTAGCCTATCAGAGCTCGTTCATCCGGACGTGGAATGTAGACCCCGGGGAGGGGGGATGGGGGCAAGGCTGCACACGTTGACAGCTTGTATCTGTGTCAGTCCTATTCCACGTTCGGCAATGATGGATGTCCCAACCTCTTCCTGTTCAATGTGCTGATGAACAGTCCGTACACTGACACGCGGACACAGAATACTTAGAACTACAGAGGTTAAATAGCGGGTAGAACGGCAAACTCTGTCGCACACGCCAGAAAAATGGCTTCGCTGACCAGCAACATGGCGGAAGCACCAACCACCAATCAGCGTACGACAGCTGCTCTGCTAGCCGCCGGCAAGGCCAACAGGAAACCTGTTGTAACATGCAGGAGCCAAACATACAGTACACGGGGCTGGTGTCAACAAGCCTCGGGCGGCCAATAAGCGGCCAAGTTCGTCCGTATCGAACGAGCCGCCACGTTTTTACACTTCTGTATTTCTACTTAGTCTGTGAAGGTAGAACCAGTGATTTGTTGTGAAATAATTTTTGCAACAATTGGTTTCAATGCCAGCTGTGCTTCTTGGTTGCTGGCAGAACGTATAGCCTAAGTGCAAAGTCGTCGCGTATTTGACTGTGCCAATCATAGCGAGGTTACTTACACACCACACGTATGTGATTTGCGGGTAGAAATTAGAGAAGCTGAGAGCAGTAAATATTCAACCAGTAACAATGATGCAGAGAGACAGATCAGCTCATAGGGCATTGAAACAAATTGTTGCGAAATTATTTTCATTAACAACTCTTGTGATCAAGATAAGATTGTCTGCCATCCTGATACCTTCTATTTATAATTGGGGTTGGTTTACTAAAATAGATTTTTTACTAAGTACCTATTTTTAAGTCTGACTTCGGGGGAAACTGTATGGAAATTTGTTTAAGGGGGAGTGTTAGACAATTTTATTGTATTTTCAGTTTTTGAGCCGTAACGTTTATTCAAATTGTATTATCAAAATTTTCTCTTAGACAAAGCGTAGGATATATTTTTGGTACACTGACTGACATAAATAATAATGGAATGTTTCATTAATTTGTCATGCAGAATAACTGCAAGATAATTGTATGTTATCTTCCGGGAATTATCTTGCAATTTTTCTGTGGACAAATTAATGAAAGATTGCATTATTATTTATGTCAAGCAGTTTACCAAGAATATATCCTATGCTCTGTCGAAGTGAAAATGTTGATAATACAATTTGAATATGTGCAGTGGCTTAAAAACTGAAAATAAAATAAAATTGTCAATCACTCCCCCTTAAGCATTAACAGAATGGCAAGGAAGGATAATTGGGGATTGAACTCGTCCGGCACTGAAACCAAGACCGCTCTTCTCATAAGGAAAGGCGCTCCACCCTGGTCACTGCTCGTTCGCTGAAGGACCGTGAAAGTAGGTGGGGTTGTGACGTTACCTAATATAACACGCCGCAAATATTTAAAATATTTAATAAAAAACCCCGACTCACAGGATACTAAATTTCAAATCAGTCAGACCAGTAGAATTGCTCACATTCACTCAAACATTAATTAGAAAAGATGTGATTATCTTTAAACGGCTGAACAGATTTCCTTGAATCATAACTAAAAACCAAATCGATCACGTCAGCTTACAAAAAGAAAAACTGCATAAAAATCGTTTTATTCGTTTAGTAGCATCTACGATGCCACAGACAGACACATAGATATACACGTTAAACTTATAACACCCCTCTGTTTGCATTTGTGGTTAAATAATGTCATAGCTGAATATATCTAGGATTCATCGTTTACAATGAAAATAAAAACAATAAGTATGAAGCTGCATTCAGTGTATCGTTGCTAAGCAACACTTCCTGGAATAAATAGTAAAATATAGAAAATAGCTCATTATCTTTACTCGGCAGAACACATTTCCTTGAATCATAGCTAAGAACCATGTCGATTACGTCAGCTTTCAAACAGAAAAAAAAACTGCATCAAAAAATCGGTTTATTCGTTTAGTAGCTACGATACCACAGACAGACACACAGACTACACACAGACACGACAAAAAATTTATAACACCTCTCATTTTGTGTCGGGGGTTAAAAAGGATAATACTTACTTGGAACTGTATCAGCGTTTATCTCTTTGTACAAAAAAAATTCTGCCAAGACATATCAATACATAGTCCACATTGCTGGACCAATCAGAAGGGTGTAATTTTGAGAGTGGGTTTCCTTTAGGCAAACACTCAGAACGGATGCTTCGTAATTCCAACCTCCAAAGATCGGTTCAGATGCGAATATATAGGCAGCAAACGAAGCGTGTGTATATTACAGTAGATTTTCTTACGACAAAGTTTATAACAGGACGCACGTGTCGTGTAGTATTATGTGGCTGACGTATATAAGTGTATGAGTGTATGAAATGGTATGTATGTATGTATGTATGTATGTATGTATGTATGTATATATATATATATATATATATATATATATATATATATATATATATATATATATATATATACTAGCAGTCCCCCGCGGCTTTGCTCGCGAGTAGTATTATTCGTAACTGATAATATTTACTTTAATTGAAAAACCTCTTTGTACACAAGATTGGTACTTCAGTCATCAAGTGTTAGAATGTCTAAGCGGCTAGTTGAACTAATTCTGCAGAAGGATAAGTAGCTATAGCTGTCCACGCGAAAAGCAGTCTTAAGTTTGTCCCTGCCACTAACAGCGACTTCGCCTGGGCCTTATTTATAAAACTGCCAATTTGACGTTCTATGATAGTTACAGACATCTATGGTAAGAGGTTAATCGAATGAGAAACATCTGTTTACCCTGTGCACAACCATTGGTGACGGTGCCCTCAATTATATATTGTC
This sequence comes from Medauroidea extradentata, assembly GCA_003012365.1. NCBI lineage: Eukaryota > Metazoa > Arthropoda > Insecta > Phasmatodea > Phasmatidae > Medauroidea > Medauroidea extradentata. The sequence continues at coordinate 64,560 of PNEQ01031363.1, forward strand.
AAAATATTCACTTTAACTTTATTGACATTACAAAGTTTCAGAGGGTAAAGGTTTCGCGGAAACGTATTTGGTGCCCCAAACCTGAGATTAGTGAGAGGATATATCGTCGGTTTACTGCCAAAAGTGACAATGTCAAAATGAGATAAAATTATAAAAATGCTAGAAATATGTGCATGTTGTTCACGAACAATTGCCCAAGTTTAAAGTCTATTCGTCGTTTCGTACTGTTGTGTCACAGTATAGTAACATACCCATTTTTGTTAATATCTATAATTTAATACTGTTTTTAAACGAAATAGCATTTATGACTCAATCACTTTTGGCAGTATACCGACGAAATGTCAGCTGATATTGTAGAGGGACCTAAGTGGAAAGCGAACTGAAATTTTACCCCTTTTAAAGACTACATGTAAATTGCACTAATTCGATCTGCCTTGTAGTTTTTGTGTGTCAGAATTGAACGTTTGCACGCAGCTTTTAACGGAATTCGAGCCCAGAACCTCCCGGAATTTAGATCTGAGTGACAAACAACTGCGTCACGTAACGTCGAAATAATTCATGTAAATAAAATTAATTAAGAAAAATAAAATAAAGTAAAATATCTGTGTCCTGCGCTCATAGAGGTTGTACAACACCACGTCTCGATAGGTTACTAGTAGTATGAAATAGCCGGTCCGGGCGCAGGGGCTGGGGGCTGTGGGTGTGCGGGTGACCTTGACCTTTGACCCCATGACCTTGACCTTTGACCCCTGTACCCCGACGCCATCTTGTTTCCGGCCGCCATCTTGTTTCCGGCCGCCATCTTGTTGCCGCCCGCCATCTTGTTTCCGACCGCCATCTTTAATGACGTCAATTTTCGAAAAATTAAAAAAAAATTAAAAATTTCCAAAAAAATATTTAAAAAT
>PNEQ01031364.1:0-12325 GCA_003012365.1 Medauroidea extradentata
GTTTTGAAGCTAATTGACTTTTTTATTTAAACAAACAATTCTTAATAACGAAAACAATGTATTGAGACAATAAACTTCACAAACCTCTTACATAATAAGGCTAAATAGAATTTTGTTTCCTCAACACAAAAGACATTGTCCACATTAACATTTTTAAGTCATGCAGTCTCCTCTACCTCAAAACCCCCTTTCTTTTTTTATTAAACGAATACACAACAATGCAGCTATGGCGATTATGTGGAAGAGGTTTCATTTTCTCGTTGTATTATTTTTATAGGAGAAGGAAACAAGGTAGCTTTTGAAAACTTACATTAAACATGCGTGTTTAACAGATTATTATTTCTGAGGCTGATTTTAAAATAGCCAGTCAGTAATACTAAATTCACAACAAGGTGTCTTGTTCGTTATTCGAACCGAGGTCTGCGGACCAGGAGTGGACCACTTTCACCAGGCCATGAACAGTAGTTAAAGCTTCGGCTGTCTGCAGTGGTTTCACACTTGGTTCGCCTTTCCTTAATTACACCAGCTATGATCACAGTAGATATCGACGATCTGGCAACAACGCTTCCCGCGGCACGAGTCAGAGTTCTCGCGCTCACGTCTTATTGGCTACAGTATTTAGGCTGTAGTTTGAAAACGGTGCATCGGAGACCCAAGGTTCCTATATTTTTCTGAATCTGCGTAGTGCCCCCGACCCGTGGTTTCAGTTTGTCGGTAACCTTTAGGAACACCCTGTATATAACCCGATCATAATGTGAGACAGACAATGCAAAGTTTTGAAGTCTACGCTGATTTAAAAAAAACTATGTCTTATATAAAAGGGCCGCTTGTTTTCCGGACAAATCCCTGCAACAATTAGTTCTTGTGACTCGTGTGCACACTTGTACCAATGATTCTTAATCAATTATTAGATGTTTTTAAAATCAGTGTTTTAGGAATCTACTCGCAAATCACAGTCGAGTGGTATCAAAGTAATCTTGTTTTGATTAGCACAGTCAAATAAGCGACACAAAGAACGCTGTCAAAAACCACGAGTCATAGCTGCTGATGTGCACGGAAGCCACTAAAACTAAGTGGTGCAAAAATAATTTCGCGAAAACTACTGGCAACATGCATAAGTTTTACATGGCGATACTAAGGCATACGTCTTTTTTGCATTTAACCAGGGCTATTTTGCACTATAAATTCATAAATAACAATTTAAAAATATCAACAATAACAAACTGTTGAAATGTTCATTTACAAATGGAGTTAAGTCTGTTTTTAGAAAATATTGCTTTAGCAAAAAGATAAATTTTGTAAAACCGTATAAAAGAAGGTAAAATTAATCCCTTATATTTCTTGTAACTTATGATCTAGTACTAACATTTTAAAGAAAACTAACATTTTAAACTTACAACTTTTGTTTTATAATAAAATAACATGTTTACTGCCAATAAAAAGTAATTATTACTAACATTATAAAATACGAGAAAAAATAATTTGGGAAACAAGAATTTTCAAACTAAGTCTGTTGCTTGAAAAAAAACTTCATTTTAAAAATTGTTATTGAATCCGAATGTAGTCATTACGGATTTTATTTTTTCTAGGAGCTCATTCTACGCTTTAGATACTCATACACAAAACGACTTCGCAAAACTTTGCGATTTGTAGGCCGGTAAAGATAATATTTTTGCATTTGCTCACATAGTTTGACGATTGTGTTTATTAACTATTATGTGCAAAATAAAGCCGTTCTTGTGGTTAGCTTGAGCGAAAAATCTTGAGAACTATCGATCCAGACACTTTGCAGAATGACTCGTCTTAAAGCTATATTCAATGCGTAGCATTATTATGACGTTTTGGAACAGAAGTGTGTTGCTACGTTTATAACGTCACTGTCAGGACTTTCAAGGTCACATATTCTTATATGTATATTTTATTAGAAACCGGAGAAATCTAACGTAGTATTGCATGCATAACTAAACGAGTGAACCTACGAGATGTAGGATATAGCCGTCTCTGGGACAAGAGACTGGAGGCTGTGGATTTGTCGATTCGCGGCCGCCATCTAAGATTACATCTCTTTCAAGAATTTCCAAAATTAAAAAAAGACTTCTAAAAATAATTTTGGATCCATTCACAAAATAATTTTGGATCCATTCACCATCTTGTTTATTCATTTTCTCCTGCTCTCTCATTCATCAACTCCCCAGATATAACCCTATATACCATTCCTCCTGCTAACTCATTCATCAGCTTCTCAGTTAAAACCGTCATTTCCCATTCCTTCTTCTCTCTCATTCCACTCGTAATTTTTCCTGCTCTCTCATTCTAACTAATCGTCTGCTGTAGGCAGCCATCTTGGTTGCCAACTTGGTACACTATATCCGCCATTTTGTTTTAATTTTCTCCTGCTCTCTCTTTGCACTCATTCTTTTCCCCGGCTCTCTCATTCCACTCATGCTTGCCACTCGCCCTTTCATTCATCAGTTCCCCAGCTACAACTCTCATCTCCCATTCCGCTTCCTCTTCTCCATCCACTCACTACACACCGAATTCTTCTTGCTTCCCATTGTACATCACCTTGACAGGAAGTGCCGGCTGCAGCAGCCATTTTTGTTTCTTACTTACTCACTTAATTCGACTCCACCAGTATACATGTGTTTAAGGACGACAGATAATGTACCATAGGCAGGACTTTCGTGCCTATCACCAATATAATTTATTTTACGAAAGCCATCAGGCATCAATATTGACAAGTCTAGACAAGTATGATACTTCACCATAGATATTTAATTTCATGTTGTGTAATAGCTGCATTGCTATTCCTTTCAATTAATGATATCGATTTTTAAAAACATTTGTAGTAATTAATTATAATGTAATAGAGTGGCACGTAAAACTCTTTAAGAAAAAGTTATGACAGGCATATGAAATAATGTCTTTCAACACACACAATGCAAGTTATAAAAATAATACATTTTATTTAAAAACTAAGAACACTATATACACAACACAATAAAACACTATGTACACACATCACTATCATTCCTGAAGCGACTAGGCAGACCTTCGCCCCGCCAATATCCGGAGGAGAAGAATTTATGCCTGGAAGCGAGCTGTGCCGATGTGGTGGATATCCGCCATGGCGTGCTGGACCTGTAGCTGGAGCCACAGCTCCAGGATTTCCTCTAGATGGCCCCGAACCTGGGCCCGCAGTGCACTGGGCTCTCGCCGCACTTCCTCACCTGCATCCTCATTTACCTCCTTCTCTTCCTGTTCCCTATCATTGTACAATTCGTTCAGGTTCTTGGTTCGTACGATGGATGAGCCCATTTATGAACACAAAGCGTACTCACTGTCTTCATCTTGAAGAGGCAGAACATCGACCGTGAAGATACACGGGCACGGTAGCCCTGCAGCATTGTCCTCTTCTAGGCTCCACAGAAATGGTAGAGATGGATGCACTTGTGTAGCTGATCTACAAACTGGGAACCTGTTTCGGTCGCGCACACGGTCTAAGAGGTAGAGGTCTTGACACTGCCTATGCTCTCCAGCAAGAGAAAGTGGCCCCTTCATGTCGCCGACCGCTAGTAGTAATTTGGTGGAAGATTTGTCTTGTTTACATCTCGCATTTTAACATTTTTGCAATTATTTACATAAAATAATGTTAATAAGGTAAGCTGATATAGTGTATACATGTTCCATGTCCATAAATGCATTGGCATGTGTGGAACTGTTTATAAAAGTAGTCTGAAGGAATATATTGTGTATTATTGTTTTAGTGAACACATTCGAACAAAAACTATATTTTGTGCCCTACAAAATTTGAGAAACGTTGCAATGTGCATCTACATGTAAAATATTGAAAAATTAAATTTCATTGTTATAAAAAATGTGTTCCAGTAAAAAATTACGTTCCCATTTTTTTCTTCGATATAATACTCGCAATTCCGGTAACAACTTCACATTTTAAGCTAAACCAAATACAAAAACAAGACAAATCTTCCACCAAATTACTACTAGCGCTCGGCGACAAGGAGTCACATTTTATTCCTCAGTGTCAAGACCTCCACCTTCATAGACCGTGGTCGCGCATAATAAGAATGAGTGGTTGTGCTGGAGTATACGCCTCCTTGTGAGACGAAATATGTCATCAAATTCTTCGGCATATTTTTATAGCAAGGTGCGCAACGCTTCCTTCTCACTCGACATGACAATATGAACTGGTAGCGGTGTAAACACCTGCCAGCTTCCCTGTACGCATCCTCTCTTCGCACGTCGGACGGGCCCTTGGTTCGTAGTGAAGATCCTTGACCATTTTAAATATTTCAGTGCTCAATTTTGAGGTGTAGCCTTTAGTAAATGTTCCTCTCACTCGCGACATCCTTACATAGTCTCCAACCTTCGCTTTAGGTGTGTGCTGGTCCAATTTCTTCTAATTTTTGTGCACAGTATGTAGTAAAGAGTTGGCTTTGACATCTGCAGACTTCATTTTCGTAGTTTGATGTACTTGATGATTGTATTTTGACACAAGTTTGGGCACTATATCTATGCACTTGTAGTACCCTTGAGCTGAAAATTTTTTTCCGCATTTCATTATTTGTAATTTGATTAAAGTGATCACAATACTAGCCATAAGATCACTAGGTAGAGTAATGGTTTATTTTATGTGCTGACATCAGTGCTGAAATTATGAGTTGTAGAAATCCTTGCAGAATATAGTGTGTATATACTTGCTCGGACCTTCACCGTGCAAAATAATGTTCATCGCATTTGTTGTATCCTCACATTCCTATGTTTTTTTTTAAGTCACAGCCCACGAATATTTACTATATTAGTCAATAACAGCCATAATGTTCTTGTAAACTTTATACTTGCAAGCATAATAAATAATTCCAACCGATTCTGTTTGATACAAGACCTTCAAACAAACATGCAGACCATGCTTTAAGACTAGTTTCACCTTGCAGACTAGTGAAGCTCCCTAGCAGTCCTTTGGTGTTTCATTCTATGTAACAATCTATACACAACTCTTCGATGATGCTGCATATTTCACTTGCACGACAATTATTGCCAGTCTGCTGAGAGGCAACTAGTGTACGTTTGTCTACAATTTCGTTTACATATTTCCAGTAAAAATATTCTGGAAGTATCTCATATTCCATTTTCTCACGGACATCGAGACCAGAACCTAGAAAGGCTCCACACACATATCTGCACTCTCTGCAACCATCTCCTCACATAACTATGCATGCTCCACGCTCCACAATCTCCTCCTCATTCTTCTCATGCTCCACACGTAGCTCCACCCTCTCAAACTTTCTCACCTGATACATCAACCAATTCTGCATGGTCCGACCTTCTTGAGGGCAACCATATTTCATTTGTCGTTAATTTTGTCGTGTGGAAACTATTTTTTCTTAATTTTACCCATGTATGACCTACAAATTTTAGCTTTACTACATTAAACTTAAAATAATATTCAACCACAGTCCACTCATATCAGACTTTTACAATGACTTGTGTAGTAGGATTTCCATTATTTTTATACTGTTACTAAAGTATGCCAACGCTTTCTCTTCTTTTATATAAAATTTCAAGTCACAAAACCGGAATTGAACAAACGAGTCCCTACCTACCATTACCTGAGGCGAACCATCAAGCATGACTTAACTTGACACGATGTAATCCATCCCCACACCATGATAAACATTAGACATACAGTAGGAAGTTAATTATCAATGTTCCAATCTTTCTTCATAAAATTTCACGAAACCAGCAATATATTGTAATTTTTTATAGTAAATATTAATTCATTTACATACATTATCAAACCACCATTCCACTTGAGCTATTATGTATTTCAGATGCTACTCATAACACAACTCAACCTCCCAAATTAGTTTCCCCTTAATAGACTGCACTTGATCTCAGAAGCCAAGCCTTTCTATCGGGACGACCATGACATAAACTATAATTAAAAAACATTCAGCCATATTATACAATCTAGCTCAAGTTTACTCCAAACTAAATCTAGCAGCCATATAGTTAAAACCTTCAATATCACGAAACATACAAACCAACCCATCTATTGTGCCATTACTGAAATCTTACCAGACAGTTCAAGGAGGTAAGATACCATTCAATATCCACAAGAGCAGGGCAGCAGTCAACTTCTACAGCTATAGTCTACATAAAGAGACTAAAAAATTAACATCTAACAACTGAGCCAACTACCTCCTACCACTGAAACAACTATATAAATCATCATTTTATTCATCAAATATGAACTCCTAACGTTAACGTACATATCACCTATTACATTTACCATAATAACACAATGACAAAGAGTTTAAGCAAATCAGAAATATATAACCAAACTACATACATATCGTTCATCACCATAACATAACCTACGTACACTAATGAAACCACTAAGAAATTTCATATCTCAAACAAAAATTCCGCCATGAAGCACAAGCCATACATAAAAAAATGTATCATTTCAAAACCGAGCACCATTATAATCTATAGAAACCCATTAACTACAAAATGAACTATATACACAATCACCAAAAATACAACCAACGTAAAACGACAATCGCATCCATAATTTTCTATGACAAAACCAATACTAGAATAGTTCCATTCACTGCAGGCAATTTACATAGAACTGCAGGCAGCACACTTCGCACCACAGGTTAGGCACAAGCATCGCGCCCTCCGCACATGGCAGTGCAGGCAATGTTTGTACTGCAGACACCATCATACTATTTCCATTACCATATCTTCCAACCACCAGAAGCACATACACTGAAGGCATTGGAAATGTATCTTCACAAAACTCTACACCCCTGTAAACATATCACAATATGTATGTAGCTCCACACATAGCTACATATGAGCCCCCACACCTGCATACACATCTGTCTTCAGTTTATACATGCCCACACTTCAACGCATGTTACCTCCTCCTCAGAGGCTACACATGAGAAGCACATTTTAGATGCGAATTTTAAGTTACGGTCGTGAAAGCAACGATATTTGCCTAGCTGAGGCTCCAGTAATGATGTTGTAATATAGCTCGCCAGGGCACGGCTTCTCTCATGCAAGCCCCTCAAGAGAATTACGTGTTTGTACCTTTGTTGTGTCGAGGATCCTCCATATATCCAAAAGTGGACCAATCCCTTCTTGATGCTGGAGTCATTCTCAGATGGATATTGAGAAGTAGCAGTCTCTTCCTCCTTCTCACCATCGTCCTCCAACTCCTCTCTCTCAGATTGTCCATCAGGGAAGACTGCCTCCTCCTCGTCAACATCTTCGTCCTTCTCTCTTCCTACACAGGCACTGAAGGTGGCAGGATTCTCTATTGTTGGCCTTTTTTGTGGGGAGTCCTGGAGAAGACAGCAGGTCACTTAGCTGACTCTATAAATCCCACCAATGTTACCTCATACTCATCTTCACAGGTGTGGTGATGTAGAAGTTTCAGCAGCAGCGGCGGTGGTGGTGGTAGTAATGAGGCTGATGTTTCTTGAGGAGACCTTGCAATGATACTGTTGTACAGTTCTTCTAGCATTTCGTCGCTTTTGCTGTCCCACACATGTGTTACACTCAACACCCTACTGCAAACGGAAGCCCCAAATGCTCAGGAGAGACTACTCATTGCTAGTCTCCCAGTATCCATTCCCTACCCTCCAGCGAGTCTTTTGCATACCCACCATCCTCCCTTCAAGTAGTCAGAAATCTATATCAACACCTCAGGACCGACAACAGGTGCCATCAAGTCATCCTTTAGACGCCCATGCCTCCATGTGCGAGCGAGCCACTACCTGGAGGGTAGAGAGTGAGCATGTGCTCAAGGGTCACAGTGAAGTGCGAGAGTCGCCCATCTTCGAGCTTAATGTTTCAGGTCATTAGACACCCGGTCAGTCCAGCACCCTGCAGGCATGATGACTAATACAATTACGTGTGATAACACAACAAGATTATCACCTAAACTTCTAACATGTTAAACTTTTGTGTGTGCATTCATCACATACCTACCATTCCAAATAAATTAACATTTATTATTGATAATTGTAATGAAATCAAGTTAAAAATATGTTAATTAATTCTTTTATAAATAAGAAATAGTACTTTGAATTCATTAAATACAATAATCTATTTGCAGATCCAACTATAATGTCTTACATGAAACCCAAACCAACACACTAATAATTCATTAATTCATTTATAAATAAGAAACAGTACTTTGAATTCATTAAATGTATTGATCTATTTGCAGGTCCAAATATCATGTCTTACATGTAATCCAAACCAACCCACTAATAATTCATTAATTCCTTTATAAATAAGAAATAGTACTTTGAATTTATTAAATGTAATGATCTATTTGCAGGTCCAAATATCATGTCTTACATGGAACCCAAACCAACACACTAATAATTCATTAATTCCTTTATAAATAAAAAATAGTACTTTGAATTCATTAAATGTAATGATCTATTTGCAGGTCCAAATATCATGACTTGCATGGAACCCAAACCAACACACTAATAATTCATTAATTCCTTTATAAATTAAAAAGAGTACTTCGAATTCATTAAATGTAATTATCTATTTGCAGATCCAACTATAATGTCTTACATGGAACCGAAGCCAACACACTAATAACTCATTAATTCCTTTATAAATAAGAAATAGTATTTTGAATTCATTAAATGTAATGATCTATTTGCAGGTCCAAATATCATGACTTACATAGAACCCAAGCCAACACACTAATAATTTATTTCCTTTACCCTTCCCTTCAAAACCTTCTCGACTAAATACGTCTTTGGATCATTGGTCACTTGAATTTATTCACTGCAGAAATTTCCTTGGCTACCTTTACCTTCCATGCCATCAATGTAATAAGCCCTAGGTCTGTACTGACGAAACTTGGCACTTTAAATGTTTCAGTCCTCAAGTTTTATGGACTAGTCTTTAGTAATTGTTTCCTTTATTCACAGCATCCAGACATAGTATCTAACTGTTACTTTAGGTTTGCGCAGGCCCAGTTTCTTCTCCTTTTTGAAAACAGTTTGTAGTAAAGTGCTGCCATTGTCATCCAAAGGCTTAATTTTCATGCCCCCGGTGTACTTTGTGGTTTTATTTTGACAGAAGCTTGAGTAATATATCCGCCCACATGTAGCTTCCTAGTGCTGAATATTTTTTACTGACTTTTCAATCTACAAAGTACAATTAAATTGTTCAAACTATACTGGTCTTCATGCCACTCTGGGTAGAGTAGTAATTGTTTTTTTTTGGCATCTAGGCTTAAAATTATTGTATGTAGAATATTTTGCAGAGAACAACATTAGGATCTTATGACGGACCTCTATCTTGAAAGCATAAATAAAAATTAGCATAACAGTTTTATTACTATAATTCACATATTTGCTTTTGACAACGGTTTTTCTAAGTCACTTTCTACACCCAGTTGGAAAATATTAGACACTATGATCTCACACACATAATCAACCGATTGTTAGCGGCACTGGATAATTCTATGGTCCACCTGAGCGGGTCCTAACTGGTTCCTACAGGCTCTTTTCTATTCCTTTCACAGTTTCACCATGTAGCTCATCTAATACCACAGTAAGCGTGTCATGGCTACATAACAAATATGTATGTATCAATAAACATTTCAAACAGGGTGGACAGTACGGTTCTCCTCGTCATACATATCACAGCCAGCTCAACAGCCTATAAAGCTGAAAATCATAATAGACTGCAAGATAGATAGGCAGTCACCCCAGTGCACAAGTCATACATAACTGGCTGAGGCAACCACCAGCCTCACAGGCATCTGCTAACACTATGTACGAATCTGTCACAAAGGCCGAACATATCACATCAACCATCATTCTATTAACATTCTATTCAAAACATTCAGACGACACACTCAGTCTATACTATAGTACAAGCTGCAAAAATAATTCCTGCGGAAAGGCAGTCAACATCACTCATTCAAACCATTCCGAGAGCGAATCAGCCACACAGACTAGTACCAAAGGTAACGAGACAAGTGTGATTGTCTCGAGTAAGAACATTTGTGTTAAGTTAAGAAATTTGTGTTGAATAAGTTGGTTTTCTTGCGAGAGTAAATGGCTTTAGGTATAATATAAATATTCACAGGGTAAATAATAGTTATACTATTAATAATTTTGTACTGGTTTTTATTATATTTTAGTCTGATATGTAGTAGGTGTATGTGTGCAATGGAAACTAGGCATGAGCGAAAGTGGCGCTGCGAGGCAGCGGAGGAAACGAGCGAACTGTATAAACACTGTTACGGTAGTGGTGGTTGGAAGCGCATGTGTAGCAGGGAAGAGTTGTTCCTGGCTGGGTATCGGCGCAGTTCTTGAGGGTCGGATGACTATCGATTATATAGTGGAAAGAGGAAGGATTATGCAATGCCTTTCACGATGATAGTTATTTTGAAAATGTTTGAAATTGTTGCATGTCTACTGAGTATGGAAAGAAGCCCGCTGACAACCACATACTTTGACCAGTCCAACACCAGCCCAGGCGACGTGGGGTTTCTGCTGTACTGCAGTACCTCGACGTGTTTTGTGAAAATTTCCGACGGATGTTAAGGTAACCAGCGATAGTAATACTTCTAGCCAGATATTCGCGAGAGACGAACATCTGACTATTTGCACGTGAACGGATCCTTTATGCTTTTAAGACGGAAATACTGTAATATTGCCTCCTTGGAAAATTTACCGGAACAGTAATGAGAACGTGTTTCCAAGAAAAACATTCGGTTTGCATACCAAAGAATATTCAGTCAGCTAAATAATTCGCTCCCTTTTGTTGCCTAGACTATTGAGAACTTTTCCTGAATATTAGAAAGTTTGTACACATGCACCAAAAGTGTATTTTGTGATTTTCAGTTGTTCGCCATCCAAGTAGTTTTATGGAATACATTTTATTGGCCAATTTAAATATTTATTATTCACCGGCCTACTATGATCCAAACAGTAGCAGATGTATTATTTTGCCTTTTGTTCTTGTGTTAGGGATTGTAGGGCTTAGGATTATTGCTACCCTTACAGGGTGAGGTAGCTGGAGTCCCTCAGTCCCTCCTCAAGGGCCTAAGGCTTCAGTAATAACCACTAGTACATGTTCTGTCATATATTGTAAATATTCTACAAATACTGAATCCCATCTAAGCCTGTGTGTACACTTCACTAACCATGGAGTCTTAAATTATGACAGCAATTAAAAAAACTACTCACGACCCTCCATTTTAACCAAAACTAACATTAGTCATACATTTTAACTGTCTCAATTACCACACAGTAATAACATATAAAATACAACAAAAATTAAATCAGAGAAAGTCTTGTAAGCAATGATGATAAATCAACTACTTTCTACACGCGCAAAGACAACAGGCTGTAGTAAACAGCTTGTCTCAGTACGTGCAGTTCCACCCAATTAGCGAGAAACATTTCCTTTACATATATTAGCATTCTAGTTCACATTGTCTTCGCATGTGAAAACTAGTCACAGATATTACAATGGTGACCATTATCCAACACACTATGGTAGTTACCTCGATGAAACCCATGACACTCATCTCAAATACCTACTAGAAGCTTGCCAGCAATGCAGCTGTTGCTGTTAACAGCCAGTAGAAAAGTCTATAAACATAACACAACGAGACTAATTATCGTACAGCATGAGAATCATTCGTTCGGAAGACAAATGTATCAAGTCAAACTCTAGTAGTGTAAGATAGCATTATTCTATATTGGATTATTTGCCTTGCGACCAGCCATACAACATATTACACAGATGATATGTGTCTTTTAGGTTGCTATGTCAGATATCTGAAACACTTTAGCCATGAAGAACATTCGAGTATGCCTTCATACTGCTGTAGAAATGCTGGTGCATCTTAACAAACATACAAGGCTAATTCACACAGCTTCCTCAACATCATCAGCATTATAAGTGGGAATATTTCTCGTCTTAAAATATCTCTGGCTTTCTTTCTCTTCATGTGGCTCGGGTTTTCCAAACAAACATTCAAGCCACATATTAGATTTTATAGGACCGCGTGAAATGACCTACATGTTTGTTAACATGCACAAGCATGTCTACAGCAGTATGAAGGCATACTCGAATGTTCTCCATGGCTAAAGTGTTTCAGATATGTGTTCTAGCAACATAGAAGACACATCTCATCTGTATAATATGTAGTATGGTAGGTCGCAAGGCAAACAATCAAATAAAGAAAAATGCTATCTTACACTTCTAAAGGTTTGACTTGATACATTTGTGACTG
>PNEQ01031364.1:12425-22921 GCA_003012365.1 Medauroidea extradentata
AAAAAAAAAAAAAAAAAAAAAAAAAAAAAAAAAAAAAAAAAAAAAAAAAACCATAAAATAAGCACAGTATGCTTTAGTCAGCAAGATACATACAGAACATGAAATTCTAAAACGGAATCGGGTCAAATAAAAACAAGGAACAAACAGATAATAAACGAAAATTATAACAAATAAAATAAAAAACCAAGTAGCATGTGACACAACGACGAGACGGAACAAAAAACACAGTAGACATGAGACACAAACAGAAAAATAACAAAAAGACACAACAAATAGACGAGACAAAACACAGCAGATATCAGACATATACAGACAAGACAAACGAGACAACGAAGAAACGAAACAAAACACAGCAGTTTTCCAGACAGACAATGTTACGACGTTTCGTAAACTGGAACTTTTTCGTCATCAGGTAGACACACAGGGTTCAGGAACACGAGTGCGACTACGGGAACAAGAAAAAATATTTTAAATACAAGTTAAACACATCATGTAAGAAAAAGAATTTGACAAGAGTGTTTCCTACTGTGTTTCTAGCAAAAGTGTAATAGCAAAGTAAATAATTCGTCCAAAATGAACATAACGTATTAGAATACAAATAAATTGCAATCATAAATATATATTTCGGTCAGCATGATACTATTTTATAAATATCGTTGATACTAGGAAATATAAATATCTTGAAAAATTAAAAGTATATTTACGTACCGCCCAGTGATGTCCGATTCCTCTTGTTTAACTTTGAATGAATTCTCGCTGCCTTTTCCAATTGTTTTACTAGTGAATATAACGAGCCAATAAGAGCACCACATAGTACCCAAAAATAGCACAGCCACAAATATATGATGTTTAGAGGTACGTAAACTTCGCACATACATTCCAGGTCAGGTTGAACGTCAATTATTTATACTTCATTGTCTGTGACTTGTTGGCGGCTGTTATGAAACGCGTTTGACTACTGCAAGCCAGTAGTAAGTAAGGAAATAATGCGAAGTGCTATCGCTTGCTACCTGCTTTAACGGTTATATGTCAATAGATAATCGATTGTGGCCAGTGGGTGTATAGCACTGAAAAGTCTAGGCTGCTGCCAGATGAATCCGCGAAATTGACGTACCTCTAATGATGTTCGAAATTAGCAAAATGGAACGTTACTATGGATGAAACGAGTTTGTCTCGAAATTTATGAGAACACATTCGAGACTAGCCAATTTGTAAGAAAGTGAAACTGCGCCCTGTAGAATGTTCGAGAATACCAATACTCATATGACTTTGGTTGATAATGGGACTCGCATATACGTGTAGATATCACTGACTTGTGGTTCAATGACCTGGTTTAGCATAAAATTGTCAAATGGTCCACAAAGCAGAACATTCCTGGCTCTTACGTAAGCAGTAGATCTACAGCACATTCTGATATGCAGGGACTAAAACTGCGGCACAAAGCAAACAACTTGCATTTCTACATTCTTGAGCTACCTTTTAAACGTACTTCAAATAATTTATTACATAAATTAATTTATAATATGTAGGCCTATGACGTCCGTCATAATCTACAGGACACCAAATATTGTAATCTTAATTTTGTATATCTTTAATGTGGCTTATTATGTTCTATTCAGGCTGATTCATTTTAAGTTAGGTTAAACCTGACATAACTGATCCTAATGTTCATAATAATATATGAATTTGATACATTTTCCGCAAAAATAAATAGTGGGCTCACACCCTTTCAGCTGCTGTATTTGCACGTTGCACAACGATGTCGGTGAACGTAAGAGTATTAGGATATAGCCGACTGAGGGACAAGAGGCTGGAGGCTGTGGAATCGTGGATTCGCGGCCACCATTTTGGATTACGTCATCGATTCCATCTTGGATTATGTCAATGCTGCCATTTTGGATTATGACACTTTTATAATTTTCCAAAATTTTACAAAATTAAAAAAAAAAATTAAAAATTATTTTGTATCCATCCGCCATCTTGTTTATTCATTTTCACCTGCTCTCTCATTCATCAACTCCCCTGCTAAAACCCTTATCTCCAATTACTCCTGCTCTCTCTTTCATCAGCTCTCCAGCTATAACCCTCATTTCCCATTCCTCCTGCTCTCTCATTCCACTCATACTTTCCTCCTGCTCTCTCACTCATCAGCTTCCCTGCTATAACCATCATCTCCCATTCCTCCTGCTCTCTCATTCCACTCATACTTTCCATCTGCTATCTCATTAATCAGCTCCCCAGCTACAACCCTTATCTCCCATTCCTCCTCCTCCATTCCATTAACTCCACACCCCCGATCTCTTCTTGTTTGTCTTGACAGGAGGTGCTGACTGCGGCAGCAATTTTTTCCTACTTACACACTTGATTCTACTCTACCAGTATACATATGTGTTTAAGGACGATTTTAATGTACCATAGGTAGGACTCTCGCCCCTTACACTAATATAATTTACTTTATGAATGCCTTCAGGCATCAAGATTGGCAAGTCTTGACAAGTATTATACTACACCATACTAATTTTACTTTATTTTGTGTAATAACCGATTATTATACATTCCAATTAATTATATCAATTTTTAAAACATTTAATAGAACTTAATTATAATGTAATTATGTGGCATGTCAATACTGATTGAGTTTACAAGGACTGGTACATGTGATGCTATTTAAGAAAAAGTAATGACAGGCATATGAAATAATGTCTTTCAACACACACAATTAAGGTTATAAACATAATACATTTTATTTAAAGCTATAACCACTATGTACACAACACAATAAAACACTATGTACACAATATTTCCTCATGCTGGACCCGAAACTGGGCCCGCAGCCCACTGGGCTCTCACCGTACTTCCTCCTCAGCATCCTAATCTTCCTACTTCTCTTCTGGTTCACTATCATTTTACACTACGTCCAGATTCTTGGTTCGTACGATGGATGAGCCCATTGTTGAACACAGAGCATACTCACTGCCTTCATCCTGAAGGGGTAGAATCTCGACCTTGGAGACACACAGACCTGGTAGCCCTGCAGCATTGTCATCTTCTACGCTCCACAGAAATGGTAGAGTTGGATGCACTGGTGTAGCTGATTTACAAACTGGCGACCAGCTTCGGTCACGCCTAATAAGAATGAGTGGTTGTGCTGGAGTATATGCCTCCTTGTGAGACGAATTATATCATAAAATACTTCGGCATCTTCCTTTAGCAAGGCATGGAACACTTCCTTCTCACTCGACATGACAATATGAACTAGTAGATGTGTAAACACCTGCCAACCTCCCTGTACGTATTCTCTCTTCGCACGTCGGATAGGTCTCTCTCTACACGCGCGTGACACAAGACTCAAAAAGGACTGCGGCCACACACGGCAGCCATGAATCACCGGGTGAGATGACGAAACTGCACGCCTTACCTCGACATGCTTATCGCCTCGAGTTTCAACACGCTCAAAGTTTGTGTGACCTGTCATCACAGACGGCCTTACTGGAACCCCAGTAGCAGTTCCAAATATTCCTAGTAAAATAACTTCTAATTTTAAAAAATAACACAGAAATTCAGTTTTAAAGATGTAAGTTTATTTATTCCTTCATACATAAGAATACACATTGTGTATACGTAATGTCTGATTGACATATTCAACTGTCGTGGCTTGCAACAGATCCCAGCCATCACACAAGAAGCTTATTTCCTTACTTCTTCAATAACTTCTCGACCAAATATGTATTTGGATACTTGGTAACTCGAATTTCTTCGCCGAAGAAACTTTCTCGAATAGCCTTGCCGTCCATATCTTCCAGGTAGTAGGTTCTTGGTTCGTAGTGACGAATCTTGACCACCTAAAAATATTTCAGTGCTCCATTTTGATGTAGTCTTAGTAAATGTTTCTTTCCCTCGCGACATCCTTACATAGTCTCCATCCTTCGCTTTAGGTTTGTGCAGGTCCAGTTTCTTCTCATTTTTATACACAGTATGCAGTGAAGAGTTGTCTTTGACATCTTCAAACTTCATTTTCGTAGTTCGATGTACTGTATGATTGTATTTTGACACAATCTTCGGCAATATATCTATCCACTTGTAGATTCCTTGAGATGAAAATTTTTTCCACGTTTCATTCTTCAGAGTACTATTAAAGTGTTCACAATACTAGCCTTAAGATCACTGGGTAGAGTAATAGTTTGTTTTATGTTTTGACATCAGTGCTGAAATGATGAGTTGTAGAATTCCTTGCAGAGGTCAGTATGTAGATACTTCCTCGGACTTTTATCTTGCAAAATAATGTTCGTCTCATTTGTTACGTCCCCACCACTCTTAGTTTTTATGGTCTCAGCCCATTAATATTTACTGTAGCAGTCAATAACAGCCAGAATGTACTTGTCAACTTTATACTTGCAAGCATAATAAATAATTTCACCCGATTCTATCTGATGCAAGTCTTTCAAAGGAAGCATACTTCAAGACTAGTTTCACCTTGCAGACTTGTGAAGCTCGCTAGAAGTATTTTGGTGTCTCATTCTATGTAATTATCTATGCACAACACTTCGATGATGCCGGATATTTCACTTGCACGACAATTATTTCCAGTCGGCTGAGAGGCAACTAATATACGTCTGTCTACAATTTCGTTAACACAATTCCAGTAATCATATACTGGAAGCTCCTCATATTCCCTTTTATTATGTATATCGAGACCAGAACCTAGGAATGCTCCACACACATCTCTGCAACCTCTGCAACCATCTCCTCACATAACTATGCATGCTCCACGCAAGACTACACGTGTTACATGCGCTCCACAATCTCCTCCTCATACTTCTCATGCTCCACACGTAGCTACACCCTCTCTGCATACCTCACCTGATTCATCCACAAATTCTTCGTGCTACGAATTCATTAAGGACCACCATATTTCGTTTGTCATTAGTTTTGTACATGGAAACTATCTTTCGTTAACTTTGCTCATGTATGACCTACAAATTTTAGCCGTCCTACACTAAACATAAAATAATATTCAGCTCCTGTCCACTCACATCAGACATTTACAATGACTTATAGTTTTCATACCATGTGCAGTACGATTTACATTATTTGTTATACTGTTACTTAAGTATTCTAACACTTCCACTTATTTTATATAAACTTTCAAGACACAGCACCCAAATTGAACAAACAAGTTCCAACCTAACATTACCTGAGGCGAACCATCAAGCATGACTTAACTTGACACGATGTATTCCATCCCCACACCACATTAAACACTAAACATACAGTAGCAAGTTAACTATCAATGATCCATCTTTCTACATAAAATTTCACTAAACCAGCAATACATTGTAATTTGTTATAGTAAATTTTAATTCATTTACAAACATACATTATCAAACCACCATTCCACTAGAGCAATTATGTATTTCAGATGCTACTCATAACACAACTCAACCTCCCAAATCAGTTTCCCCTTAATAGACTTCACTTGATCTCAGAAGCCAAGCCTTTCTATCGGGACGACGATGACATAAACTATAATTAAGAAACATTCAGCCATATTATACAGTCTAGCACAAGTTTACTCTGAACTAAATCTAGCAGCCATATAGTTAAAAACTTCAATATCACGAAACATACAAACCAACCCATCTATTGTGCCATTACTGAAATCTTACCAGACAGTTCAAGGAGGTAAGATACCATTCAATATCCACAAGAGCAGGGCAGCAGTCAACTTCTACAGCTATAGTCTACATAAAGAGACCAAAAATTTAACATCTAACTACTGAGCTAACTACCTCCTACCACTGAAACAACTACATAAATAATCATTTTATTCATCACATATGAACTCCTAGCGATAACATACATACCACCCATTATATTTATCATAAGAACACAATGACAAAGAGTAAAGCAAATCAGAAATATATAACCAAACTACATACATATCGTTCATCACCATAACATAATCTACGTACACTGATGAAACCCCTGAGACATTTCATATCTCAAACATAAATTCCGCCATGAAGCACAAGCCGTACATAAAAAAAGTGTATCGTTTCAAAACCGAAAACCATTATAATCAAACGAAACCCATTAACCACAAAATTAACTATATACACATACACTAAAAATACAACCAATGTAAAACCACAATCACCTCCATAATTTTCTATGAAAACACCAATACTATAATAGTTCCATTTACCACAGGCAATTTACATAGAACTGCAGGCAGCACACCTCGCACCACAAGTACGGCACAAGCATCGCGTCCTCCGCACATAGCAGTGCAGGCAATGCCCTAGGTACCACTGTTTGTACAGCAGACACCATCATACACTTTCCATTACCATATCTTCCAAACACCAGAAGCATATACACTGAAGGCATTGGAAATTTCCCTCACCCTCTACACAAAACTCTACACTCCTGTAAACATATCACCATATGTATGAAGCTCCACACATAGCTATATATCAGCCCCACAACTTAATACATTCAGTTTATACATGCTCACATTTCAACACATGTTACCTCCTTCTCAAAGACTAGACATGTGAAGTACATTTTATGTGATAATTATTAGTAGTGGTGGTGAAACCAACGATATTTGAAAAGCTAATACTCCAGCCATGATGCTGTAATATCGCCGGGGTACGAATTCTCCCATGCTGACCGTTCAAGAGAATAATGGGTAAGTACCTTTCCTGTGTCGGGGATCCTCCATACATCCAAATGTAGAACATTTGCTCTCTTGTCGCTGGAGTCATCCTGAGATAGGCCTGGTGAACTACCATTCTCTTCCTCCTCCTCCTCCTCCTCCTCAACGTCGTCCTCCTACTCCTACAGTGCCAACACACTAATACTTTATTTACTTTAGTCTTCCAAACTTTCTCGTTCTAAATACGTCTTTGGATGCTTGGTAACATGAATTTATTCACTGCAGGAACCTCCTTGAATATCTTTGTCTTCCACGCCATCTATGTAATAGTCCCTAGGTCTGTAGTTACGAAACTTGACCACTTTTAATATTTCAGTCCTCTAGTTTGATGGACTAGTCTTTAATAATTCATTCCATTATTCACAGCATCCAAGCATATTATCTAACTGTTACATTAGGTTTGTGCAGGCCCAATTTCTTCTCATTTTTATAAACTGTTTGTAGTTAAGTGCAGCCCTTGTCATCCACTAGCTTAATGTTCAAGCCCCCGATGTACTTTGCTATTTTATTTTGACAGAAGTTTGAGTAATATATCCACCCACTTGTAAATTCTTCTGCTGAATTTTTTAACCGCTTTTAATCTACAAAGAACAATTAAGTTGTTCCACGATACTGGTCTTCATGCCACTGTGGGTAGAGTAGTAGTTGTATTTTTGTTTCGGCATCAAGGCTTAAAATGACTGATTGTTGAATATTTTGCATAGACTGACATGACGATCTTATGGCGGATCTCTGTCTTTAAAGCATGAATAAATATTAGCATAACAATTTTATCACTATAATTGAATTTTTTGCTTGTGACGACTCATTCTCCAAGTCACCTTGTACACCTAGTTAAAATATATTAGACACAAGAACACCCCACGCATAATCAACCGATTCCTAGAGGCACTACACAGTTCTATGGTGCACCTGAGCGGGTCCTAACTGGTTCCTACAGGCTCTGTTCGATTCTCTTCACAGTTTCACCATTTAGCTTTTCTAACACCACAGTAAATGTGTCGAGGCTACATAAAAATATGTATGTATCAATGAACACATTTCAAACAGAGTGGACAGTGCGATTATCCTCGTCATACATATCACAGTAGGCTCAAAAGCCTATATACTGAAAATCGTAATAGACTACAAGACGGATAGGTAGTCACCCCAATGCACAACCATACATAAATGGCTGAGACAGCTACCAGCCGCACAGGTACCTGCTAACACGATGTATTAATCTGTCACAGAGAGCGAACATATTACATCAACCATCATACTATTAACATTCATTTCAAAACATTCAGAAGATGCGCTCAGTCTATACTATCATACACAGCACTAACCACGGAGTCTAATATTATGTCAACAATAAAAAAACTACTCACAGTCCTCCAGTTTATTCAAAACTAACATTAGTCATACATCCTCACTGTCTCAATCACAATACTGAAGTAACAAATAAACAAAATAATTAAAGCAGATATGCCTTGTAAGCAATGCTGAAAACACTTCTACTTTCTACATGCATGCAAATACCACAGGCTGTAGTAAACAGCTTGTCTCAGTACCTGCAGTTCCTCCCCAATGAGTGAGAAACCTTTCCTTTACATATGCTAGCATTCACGTTCACATTATCTTTGCATGTGATAACTAGTCACAGATATTACAATGGTGACTATTATATCCAAAACACTATGATAGCTACCTCTATGAAACCCATGCCACTCATCTCAAATACATACTAGAAGCTTGCCAGCAATGCAGTTGTTGCTGTTAACAACATGTAGAAAAGTCTATAAATATAACACAACGAGACTAATTATCGTACAGCATGAGAATGATTCGTTCAGAAGACAAACGTATCACTTAAAAGAACTGTGCAATGGGAGTGCATGACTGGATTCAGTTTTTACTTTTAATACAAATACTATTATTTTATAGTGAGTACAAAATGATAAAATGTTTCATGACTTTCCCTGTGACATTGATAAATCATAAGGAAATACTTAAGATCTATGGATGCAATTATATAACTTGCTATGCATTTATTACATACTAAATTCTGAAAATTAAAAAAAAAAATTATAAACGCGATACTGTTGACATGTCTATCCAACTTCATGCAGGACCTCAACTGCCATCTTCAGCGGAGAACAAAAGCACAATCGGATGATCATGATCACTTAATATTGAAGGATAATAATGCGTCTCACAGAATACCACGACATGACTGCTCAATACGTTATCAAACTCCAGTCTTCACTGCGAACAACGTTGACTGTAAACTTTGGTAGTATCTGGTTACAAACTTTGCCATGAAACTGATAACTGTGAGAAGCAGTCTTCCATCGCTCCACACCAGGTTTTATAACTTCAGCATCAGTGTCTTCTTAGGTAGCATTTCTTATTATCAATGGATGCGTGGACTTGTAGATCGTTTTTAAATACCCTGCTACTATACTTTGGTTAGATTGTTTTAGTACTGACAGTTTTGTGAACACGGCTGTCACTTTGAAACTATTGTAATATTATTATTATGAAACATCATTTTCACCTGTCTAAATCGCTAAACGCACTCTACGGTCCACACAAGTATTATTCAGATATTGTTCTTTTACTAATACCTTGCAGTTTTTTGGGAGGCAGATAAAATAAATAGCCTAATCTTGGCTTCTGTACCTCGTGACGTAACAAACACCCCGACTACCTAGGTTATATTACGAACGCACCCATTATACAGTAGGGAAAAACACGAAATGACAATTATTAATTTTTACATAGATTTGTATATATACGTCAAACAGTAACCAATAACATATGGTTTCAATGTTTTTTTTTATTTCGTTATGTTCATTGGCTTTTGTTGTGAATAAGAAAGGAAAACATGCAAACGTTGACTTCGAAATGACATTATGGGAAAACAGGCTGAGATATGTTTTCGACTACAGAGCATAACGTCTGTAAAACAAATATTATTTTACGCAAATATAAAATGATTGTTTATACAAACATAATATAACTGTTTTTCCCAATTTTATCACCCTTGCTGCTTTCTAATGACTGTTACGTAACGAAACCGATGAGTTTTGCTACAATCGCGCGTGTTATCGACTAGTGCTAATATATATTTTACAGCATTAAAGGTAATTGTAACTACTGTGGTGTTTATAAGCAGAGTTGGCCTATCTGAGTTCAAATACACCAAATTTCATTTGTTACGAACTATGAGTGCCTAGGACCATAAGTGCCTATAACCACTCGATGGAACGAACAGTCTTAAAAATTAATAAATGTATTTTATAAAGCAAGATTATTCCCTTGAACTACAGTTTTATTTGGGAACATCAAAATTCTGATGTTCCTTGCAAGGGAAAAACTTAATGTGGCAATGAACGTTTTCAGAAGGTTGTCCAAAATTATGAATATTTACCTTTTTAATTTTTATTGGGAACAAAATAAGTTGCTAAAATATTTTGTAGCAAGACACTTTGTTGTTACTGCTTGAATCCGTGCCCGTCAGAGGAATATGACGGTCGTACTTTTGTCAAATTAAGTTAAACATTTTCCAAATGATATGGAATTCTGCAGGATTTCGCGGCCGTTGTCGAGTTGACTGGCTTGGCTTCCGGGCTGGAACGGCGTCTTCGTGGTTGCAGGAACCGACGTTTCGCCGTACATTTCAGCAGGCATCATCAGGGTCTCACTGTAGACTGAAGGCCAGGAGTAGAGAGGGCCGCTATATATAGGAGGTTTCAGGGGGCCTGGCCTGTGATTGGCTGCTGAGGCCGCT
>PNEQ01031364.1:23021-65366 GCA_003012365.1 Medauroidea extradentata
TCTGAAGAATGGTTGTCCAGATTTTACTGAGTTTATATCCATCTTCTCTGTTGATATTTCCAGGATGTTTTATTATTTCAATGGCTTCTCGTACTGTCCTTGTTCTGTAGTTTGTGATGTTGGCTATGGTCTGATACTGGTTGAATTCAACTTCATGTTTAGTGATGGATGAATGCTCGGCTATTGCTGATCTATAGTTGTCATGTTTGTAGTCACAGATGTGTTTCTTAATCCTGGTAGCCATCCTCCTTCCTGTTTGTCCAATGTATACTAAGCTGCATGAACATGGAACTTTGTATACTCCAGCAAGTTGTTCGGGTGGAGTCTTGTCTTTCGTTGAAGGTAGAATAGTTTCCAGTTTTCTTGATGGCTTCTGTATAGAGTGTATTTCGTGTTTCTTCGGCAGTCTGCTTATGCGGTCGGATACACCTTGTACATATGGGAGAACAGCAATGTTCTTGAAATTTTCTTTTTCGTTTATTCTTGGCTGTCTATTTATTGCCTGTTTTATCTGGCTTTTCTTGTAGCCATTAGCTTGTAGGGCTGCTGTAAGGTGGTCTAGTTCCTTCTGTAGATTGTCGCCTTCACTTATTTTGCTTGCTCGGTGGACCAATGTTGAGACGACAGTTCTTTTTTTGTGATGGTGGATGATGGGAACTGGCATTGAGATATCTGTCGGTGTGTGTCGGCTTGCGATAAACACTGTGTCCTAGTCGGCCATCTGGTTTCTTTGTCACCATTACATCTAGGAAAGGTAGTTTCCCTTCTTTCTCTAGCTTCATAGTAAAGCTGATTTTGGCATGTAGGCTGTTGAGATGTTCAAAGAAGATTTTGAGTTTTTCTTCCCCATGACTCCAGATCATGAATGTATCATCTACATATCTGAACCAGCACTTGGGTTTGTAAGGACTTGATTCGATAGCTTTCTCTTCGAAGTTGGCCATGAAGATGTTGGCTATTAGTTGTGACAGTGGAGAGCCCATTGGCATGCCTTCAACTTGGAGGTATATTATGTTGTTGTGCGAGAAAAAGTTAGACGAAACACAATGTTCTACCAGTTTGATGGTCTGCTGGTTAGATGGATCTTGGCTGAGATGGTCTTGCAGTATTTGAATAGCTTCTGGTACCGGAACTCTTGTAAACAGTGAGACAAGGTCGAAACTGACCAAGATGTCTTGTTTATCTGTCTGGAGTTGTTGTAATGTTTCCACGAAATGGGCAGAGTTCTTGATTAGCGACCTTGGAGTTGGTATGACTGGAACAAGAATCTTGTTGAGGTATCTGGCTAGTTGTTGTGTTGGTGCACCTATGGCACTAACAATCGGACGAAGAGGTGTGTCTGGTTTGTGAATCTTAGGTAGACCATAGAATGATGGAGTTCTGGCATCCTTGACAGTAAGTTGTTTCTTGGTTTGTTCTGGGAGCGTTGATTCTGATATTAGTTCCTTAGTCTTGATTTCTATTTGTCTGATTGGATTGTGGTTGATGGCTTAGTAGACAGGATCCGTAATTAGAGCAGACATTTTGGATTCATAATCATCCTTGTCCATGATGACAGTCGCATTGCCTTTATCGGCCTTAAGAATACAGATCTCACTGTTGTTGCGAAGATCTTTAAGAGCTTTTCTTTCCCCTCTGGTGATGTTTGATCATAGTTGAAAAAACTAAATATTAATTAGAAAAGACATCTAAATAAATTTATTGTTTGTTCTGTAGCGATGCATCTTGTAAACAAGACCATATTCCAGTTTAATAACAATTATATTCTGTTAGTCACAATATAGCTGAACCATAACTGTATTTCAAGCTCCTATACTGCAACAGTATAATGTTATATTTTACAATTTTCCATATTACGAAAGAACTTAAGGAAATTACAAAACATTGTAAAATATATTTGCTTTATCCGAGAATCGAACATGTAGTTTTAGTTTCTTATGCATAAACCTGTCGGTATGTACGTAAATTAACGTAACGCGTGTGTTAAATGGGGTCACATTGAAGTTGTAGAGTCAATTTCCGGGAACAAACAACCGTTATAGATAGCACATTCCGCTTATTATATTTGCAGAAATATTCCGTTGCAATGCAATTATACGGAATGTTACAAAGTGATATTTTCAACTTTGACTGTTAATATAAAAAACCAAAAAATCACAATGATCATACACACCTGAAGTTTCATTTAGGGTTTCTTTGTACAGGTTAGTCATTGACGAAAATGGCCACCCCCTAGCAGGTAGCACAGTGTGTCTAGAGGTTCATAGAAACCAGATCAGACACCCAAGTCCAGTGGAAGTTCCGGACACATTACAGAGACACGCCACCATCACGTCTGACTATCAGAGCGTGGTACAGGAGGTTGAAGGAAACTGGAAGTGTCTTGAAGAGGACGAGTTCAGGACGACCAAGCACCAGAGATGCAGATGTGGAACGGGTGTAACAGGCATTCATCCGAAGTCCCTCCAAATCAATCTGTTGTGCTTCTCGACAGTTGCAGCTACCAACAACCATGGTGCACTGGGTGCTGCACAAGAGACTGAAGCTGCATGCCTACAAGGTGCTACTGCTGCATGCACTTCAATCTGACGACAGGCCAAAACGCTAATCATTTATAGCTGACATTCTGAGTCGCGTTGATAACAACCCAGACTTTCTGAAAAAAAGTGATGTTCATGGACGAAATTTGTTTTCACGTGTCTGGGAAGGTAAACCACCGCAATGTGAGGATATGGAGCTCCGAGAACCCCCACTTAGCATGGAAATGGTACGAGAGAGTCAGAAGGTGAATGTCTGGTGTGGTCTGTTTCATGATCGTGTGATAGGGCCCTTTTTCTTTGCAGAAGCTTCAATAACCTTGGCTGTTTACCTGGACATGGCTCGAAGATCTTGATCCGTACCCTCCGGTCATCTCAATCTCTAGATGTGCTATCAACTGGGAGATACCACAGGTATACCCCCAACAACCATCTGCACTCTAGAGAGAGGTAAACCTAAAGGATGGATCCAGTGGATCTGTTTTTGTTTGGCCTGAAAAGGTAAAAAAGTTTAAAGACCTGACTGAGGCCGAGTACCTAAAGAAATCAGTTATCAGTACTGTAAATCACTAGTTCACCAAATATCATTATTAACTTTAGTTTTAGAAGAATGAAGGGACAAAGAAAAAGAAGAGATAGATCGGATCAACAATTTATTTAATGGCTGATAGCTCTTCGAGCTAGAAACAACAAAACAACATCAATAAATAACAAAAAATACGTTGAATATTACCATATAAATGTTTTGTTCAAAACTTTTCACATTTTTTGACAATAACTTATTTGATAAAAAATTATTATTATATTACATATGTTTTATTTATTTATTTTTGTTAAGGGATCCCCGATAAAATAAAATAAAGTAGACTAAGTAATCAACACTTCAAGTAAACATTTTTTGTAGGTAATTGTTCCAATACTTCTGAATTTCTCTTGTTAAAACATACAGATATTTAAAATTACATTGTCCAGTTAAATATAAACTCTTTTGGTTTGAAAGTTTATGCTACTTGAAGTTCGGTGGTTTTCATTTAAAAAAATAGAAAAACTGGAAATACCGACATTAAGCTGCCTCAGCCATCGCAGACAGCAGAGGGCAAGCGGGACAAATCCCATTACAAGGCCATTGGATTGGAGAAGAGTTCCCCGCGGAAACTCCCGAATTAATCAGTAATTAGAAAGCCATAAAAACGGCGTGGTGACGCCCTCACGTGCACCGCTTTAAACAAGCAAAAACAAATACAAATTACAAGGTAACCCCGGAAATAATAATTTGCCCACACAGAAACACATATGGGGCATAAATTAAACACTCACTCGATGGCGGATGTCGAATACAGACATAAAGAAAATCAAGCTAACTCTGCACCAGAAATTTTCAACGGTCAACCATGACTACTGTTTCGGAGAAGGAAGAAGACCACAGATATCTTCAAATATATACTTGGCCATAAATAAAAATATGTGTTCGCTTCACGTAACGATTGTATAGGTCGAATCACCGAGTGTAACAATAGTTATCTATAGAGTAATATTTAGACAGTGAAATAAGTGGCCATCTTTGAATAAAATTAATTCATAAAAATTAAACTTTTTTTAGGTTACGATTTACATCAATAAACAAAGATCAGCATAAGTCTTGACTGACAGTACCATCAGAGTGCACAAAAGATTGTTGCTTTGTAATAAAATATTTTATTTTGGCCATTAACACATGTTAATTAATTGATTACCAAAATTCACATAGAAGTAGTAAAGGTAACTGATATCGGACACTTTGCCATATACTCTGAAACCAGAGCATAAAATTAATTATAAATATTAAAATAGGGGTCAGCCCTGCATAGTAACACCAAAAATCAACCAGACCTTAACAAATAACCATAACAGAAACAACTAAAACTTTAATTACTCCCACTAAAAACAACTGGCAAGAGAGTAACTACAGAATGCTCAGAAGACTGAGCTGGAGCTTGTGGAGATTGCACCCGAGCGCAAGTCTTAAATTTAAACACACAAAAAACAATTACAAATATCCCCATAATATCAATACAAGATACAGCAATAGAAACAAACCTTAGATGGTTTGGAGATGGGAGGGATGATGATGTAGCAAAGGTAAGAGGTTGTGAAAATTGATGCCTTTCGGCTGGGAAGATAACATAGTATTTAGTTGTGTAGTGAATCATTCAAGGTGAGATTTTGCAAAGTTGAAAAATATAATGATGTGAGATTAGTAGAAAATTTAGGTAGATGTAAGAAGGGTAAAGGTTGATCAAGGTGAATGGAAGAATGGATTTATCCAACGGTTTTGAAGAAAGAACTGACAAGATCACAATGTTTGCTAATTGCTAATAAAACCACTTCCAGATATGGAAAGAGTAAATGGTGAGTCATTTTTCAAAGTTGTTCTTCACAAAAATTTGACATCAATAGGGCTATGGGTGGCAAAGATTCAAAGTGATTTAGTTCTCAATAGGAATGGTGGTTCTAATTTGACAATTTATTTTTCACAAAAAATCGAGGTATGGTTTACCAGAAAACAGATTAAATTCACAATTATTAACATGAGCATCATAAAATGGGAAGCCAGAAGGCAAATGCTGAGTCCATAAGTTTTACAGTAAGTCAAGAATTTAGAATTCACAGGAGCAAAATATTTCCGGTCCTGACTAACAATTAGACATCCAGATGGATGCAATAAGATGTATTTATTCACTTTAGGAAATAACACAGGAAATGTGAAGATGTAGTAACTTTGGAAGAAAGAATTTTGATTTTCCAAAGGGATATTAACCACAATATTGAGGGATGAATTGACCACTGCTTGAACAGTAATAAAACCATAATAAGAATACAAATTTTCAAAAATAACTTGGGCAATCATATTTAAAGGTAATGAAATCATGTG
The DNA here is from genome assembly GCA_003012365.1 of Medauroidea extradentata. Lineage (NCBI taxonomy): Eukaryota > Metazoa > Arthropoda > Insecta > Phasmatodea > Phasmatidae > Medauroidea > Medauroidea extradentata. The sequence continues at coordinate 28,470 of PNEQ01031364.1, forward strand.
CTGAATCTTATTTAAAATGTTCAATTATTTACTAGAATTTAGAAGAGTAGACCTTAGTTTACCATGGACACTGGTCTCTATAGCATGTTTCAGATCAAAGAGTTATAGTCTAGCACTAGACAATGCTTCGCTCACTCTAAGTAACATAGTGCTAAGATGAAAACGAAAATGTATAACTACAATCTTGTCCCAAAATTCAATTGTGAAGATTAATTAAAGAGTTTGAATAATGCAGTATATTGTTCCAAATAGTTAGTAGCAAGAGTTTGAATTCCTTTAGTAGAATTAATAACAAAGACTTCCAAATTTTTTATCAAAACAATACGGTTGGCTAAGATCACGGAAATACCATCTTGAACATCAGCCAAAGAATTTAATTTTTGTTGCAAAAATTCTAAATCATCATGGTCCAAAGTTCCAAAAACAAATTTCAAGATTTTCCTTCCGAAATCTAATATTCCTCTTTATTGTCTCACTGCCTTGGGAAGTAGAGAAGTAAGTGACATAGCTTCTGTCTTGAAAGCGGAAAGATTTTCTTCCAATTGGATAATAGCAAAATCAAAATTTTTTTCAAATGTGTTTTCACTGTCTGAAACCGGATGATGCCCGTGAACTTCTAAAACTGGGTTAATCATAGAGTCCAATCGAGTACATTGCTCATGTAACTCTAACAGATCAAAATTTAGTACGACTGAGAAATAACTGTCCGAGAAGATAATGTCTTCATCACTCTCAAAGATAACAACTGAATTAAGTGTATTTACTGTGACTATAGCAACCAAGGAGTAACTGACTACTAACAGAAGGACGAACGACAAAATGCTATATTGCTGCCAAATTTCTCACAGAAACTGAAAACAAAAGACATATATAGAATTAATTAAAACCGATATCCAAGAAGGTGAAGTTATAAGATGAAAATAAGCTTGGGGTAGGCTCCCAGCAGAAGATAAGATCAGAAACCCAAGACACCGGAAATCAACGTGAGAGGATCCTGAAATGAGCTGAACTAATTCCCAAAAAGTACAAAACGTACATCCCAAATTAAGATTAACAAAACTTCATAATTCTCTGGAGAATCATAGTATCCCAACATAGCGAAAACCAAAAAATTCCCCTAGATAATAATGAAATAATAATGAAGACCGAATTTCCGAAATATATTCTTCCAACTAGTTTAGCTAGGATTCACCACATGTACAAATATTTTACACTATACAACACAGTAAATACATGACACAAATTCCACAAAGAAGATTCAGTATTCATAGTAAGGAAAAAACTTAGAATTACCACAGCGGATTTTTGACAACACGAGAGCTCAAAACTGATCCAAAAAGGTGACTCGGATCAATGATTGATCAGATCTTGATCAATAAAATCAGGATCACATACATAAAGTCAGTGAATAAGATATGAGTTTTATTTTGTTTGTTTGATCGGTTGGCCAACCTGTGTTTAGAACAATGAACATTTACGATAGACCGCTAGGGTCTGCAGCTCATATGCAGTGTAAAAGGTCTTACATTGGGAGTTGAAGGTTTAGAATGGAATCTCTTCAAATGAGAAAAGTGAACTCTAGTAACATAGGCTTCAGAATTGTGGTCAGCCAAAGCAACAGAGAATGGTGTAAGGAAATGTTGGATTTGATAAGGTCCTGACCAACAATAAGAAATTTTTGACATTTTCTTGTTAACTATGCGACTGACTGGGTGTGCTTTGCACAAAACAAGGTTTCCACCTTGAAAGGATTATCAACACGATTTTTGCTATAACGTGCCCTACTTTCGAAATGAGCACTCTTAAGATTCTTGAGGGCTGCTGCCCAAACTATGTGTATGTTCGTCGGATCCTTAGGTAACAAATAATTAAATTGGCACAAATTGGATAACGGATTATTTGGTGAAAACGTGAACAGCAGATTAAAAGGAGTGCTTTTATGAGATGCATGTTTGGCAAAATTGAACGCCATTTGTAACCATGGAAGATGTTTATCCCAGTTGGTTTGGTCCGTCGCATGAAAAGCAATTAGGGCTGAACGAAGGTTTCGATTGAAACGCTCCGCACGCGAAAGAGGTGGGTTGTATGGTGACAAAGTAATGTGGCGAATTCTGTGGGAAAAACACATATTTTTAAAAATTCTTGAAGTGAGCTGTGGACCATTATCGGACACAATAGAAATTGGAATGCCAAAATTTTTAAATACATGGGATTTAAGAGCTCTGACAGTAGATAAGGCATCAGCCTTTCGAAGCGGTAATAACCATACAAATGTATAAAAAAGCACCAACGCACACAGCAGCATATTATTTTCCATTTTACTTCTAGGAAAGGGACCAACAAAATCAATAAATATTTTTTCCATAGGTTTTTCAGCTACTTCAGATGACAACAATCCTAACCGATTGTTTTGTGCAGGTTTGCTCAGAGCGCATAATTTACAGCATTTTACTCTTTCTGCGATATCAGCATCCATACCTTTATAAATGAAGTTTTGACGAATAGCCTGAATAGTATTGTTAATACCTAGATGTCCACCAAGAGATGAATTAGGAAATATTCAAATATCACAGGTTTCAAACGATTTGCCAAAACAGCCTTTTTCCTGTGGTCACGAGACCTACAACACAAGACATCTTTCGGAAGAAAATATGGTTTATGTTCAACATCTTATTTTAAATCTGTAACAATATTTTTCAAAACATTGTCCTTTTCTTGATGTTCTTTCAGATCAGAAAATGCCAAAGGAAAAAATTTATTAAAACATTACTATCTGGAATAACTTCATGTTCTAGTTTGGTGCCTTCGAACATTCTAGATAAGGTGTCAGCTACTACATTTTGAGTGCCTTTAATAGGTTGAACTTTGAACTTTAAAGAAGAAATTTTCACAACCCAACGTCCAATTTCCCTAATTGACGTGGATGTGCAAGTTACCAAGATAGAGCCTGATTATCGGTTTCAAGAAGAAATTCTGCATGCTGTAAGTATTGATGGAACTTATCAATGCCGAACACAACAGCTAAATTCGTAAATGGTTGAAGATTTCTTTTCTTGTTGAGTAAGTGTACGTGATGCAAAATCAACAGGTAAACGACAGGCTGAAGGCAAGCTAGTCCTTTGTTCCAGCTCGATGCAAGTCCTTTTTGCATCAGGATGCATGAATATCCTTGATGCCAGCTTCAGGCGAAAAATTGCCAGATGCCAGCTGGAGGCAAACCAGCCCTAGTTTATGTCTGGTGGCAAGCAAGCACTTACCACCGGTCGGAGGCAAGTCCTAATTGCCACCTTCAGGCCAAAAATACCTTTGCCAGGGCTGCAGGCAATTCCTCACTAGCAACTCATGAGAAGTCCTCGCAGGTGTCACATCCTCGCCGGCAGCCTGAGGTAAATATTGGCCTGCGACTAGAGGAAAATCTTCGCCAGGAACTATAGGCATGAGATCACTGGTGGCTATAGGCAGGTCCTCGCCAGTAGCTTCAAACAGGTCTTCGCGACCTGCTGGAATCTGGCTATTTCCACAGATGGCTGGAGTAGAAAATCAACTCCAGCTGGAGACAAGCTTACTTTCGCCCCCGAATTTCGCAAGAATCCTTTGCTGGCTTATGGCATGAAAATCCTCGTCGCTGTCTGGAGACAAGGTAGTACTCTCACAAAACTAAGGCAGCAATCACTCACTGCCAGCTGCAAGCAAATCAGTTGGCTGTAATCAAGCAAGCCCTCTGCACTGGAGGCAATGTCAATTCTGGGTGCTTGAGGCAAGTCCTTGCAGGCATCTGGAAGCAAGTCCTCAAAGTCGGATGAAAGGCAGTCCTTGTTGAAAACTTGAGGTAAGTCTTTCTAAACATCTGCATCAAGTCCTCAACAGCAGAATTAAGCAAGTCCACACCGATGACAGACATTCCTTTGTTTTGATGTTAACTAGCTGTAAAGCCCTTCGTCCCCCAGCTCCCCTGGGCGAGGAGCATAGCTCACGCCTTGTTATTGCAACCGCCTTTAACTAACAGGATGTTGGAACTGCTAAACCCCTTAGCAGAACACAGCACTGCACCTCCAGCAGTCTAACAAAGAAGAGCAGATTACAGTGCTATAGCCTAGGGATACATATTCCAGGATCGCACCCAAATACTTGTCCTCCGACAGAGATCCTAAGCTCAGCCTCCTCTTGGTTTGAGTCGAGAGCTATCCTCTCTCTTACAGACCCTCTGGACCTGCTCCCAGGCACTTTCGCAACCAACTCGTCGGCCCTTCTTAGAGGACCACACGGATGACAGTTTTAATTTGTTTTATTGTTAATGAAGGGACACCTAGCCGTCAGGCCCTTCGTCCCCCGGCCCCCACGGGCGTGGAGCAGAGATCATGCCCTGCTGTCGCGACTGCCTTTAGCTAACATACTGTTGGGACTGCTATACCCAAACGCAGAACACAGATCAGCACCTCCAACAGCCTCCCAAAAAATGAGTACAGATTCTAGTGTGAGAGCCCAGGGCCACCCATCCCAAAATCACACCCAAATGCATGTCCCTCAGACTGAGATCCTCAGCTCAGCCCACTCTTTGTTTCAGTCGAGAGTTATCTTCTCTCTAACAGACTGGACGCCTTGTTCCTTAATTAATACCTTATTTCTTATTGGAGGACTTATTTCTTAGTGGACGACTTTTTTCTTACTGGACGCCTTTATTCTTACTGGACGTTTTATTTTAATGTATGCCTTGTATCTTAGTGAAGGACATCTATTTACTGAAAGATGTGTTTCTTACTGGACGACTTGTTCTTTACTGGACAACTTGTTTCTTACTGGACGACTTGTTCTTTACTGGACAACTTGTTTCTTACTGGACGAATTATTTATTACTGTACGCCTTGTTTCTCACTGGATTACTTGTTTCTTACTGGTTGTCTTGTTTATTACTGTACTACTAATTTCTTACTGGAGGAATTGTTTCCTACTGGACGCCTTGTTATTTACTGGATATTTGGTTTCTTACAGGACGTCTTGTTGCTTATTGGACACCTTGTTCTTTACAATATGTCTTGCTTCTTATTGAAAGCTTCTTTTCCTACTGGTCGCCTTGTATCTAACTAAAAACTTGTTTGAGCGACTGATATCTTACTGGAAAACTTATTTCTTACTGGACGACATGTTACTTACAGGATGCCTTGTTTCTTAATGGATGGCTTATTTATTGTTGGACGTCTTATTTATTACTGGATGCCTTGTTTCTTACTGGACACAATGTTTGATACTGGATGCCTTGTTTCTTACTGGATGTCTTGATTCTTTTCGGAAGCCTATATTCTTACTAAACAACTTGTTACTTACGAGACTCCTTGTTTCTGAATAGATGGCTTCTTTATTTCTGGATGTCTTGTTTATTACAGGATGCCTTGGTTCTGAAAAGATGGCTTCTTTATTTCTGGATGTCTTTATTACAGGATGCCTTGGTTTCTTCCTTGATGTATTGTTTCTTACCGGACTTCTTGTTCCTTACTGGATGCCTTGTTCCTTACTGGATGCCTTGTTCCTTACTCAATGCCTAGTTTCTCACTGGATTATTTGTTTCTTACTTTACACCTTGTTACTCAATGGACGAATTGTTTCTTCCTGGACGCCATGTTTATTATTGGACGTTTAGTTTTATATTGGACGACTTGTTTTTTACAGAATGGCTTATTCCTTAATGTACGCCACGTTCCTAACTGGACGTCTTGTTTCTCATTGAAAGCCTCTTTTCTTACCGAAAATCTTGTTTCTTATAAGACGCTTTGTTTCTAACTAGACGTCTTGTTCCTTACAGGACGCCTTGTTTCCTATTGAACTACTTTTTTCTTACTGGATGCCTTGTTCCTTCCTGGATGCCTTATTTCTTAATAGATGCTCTGTTACTTAACAGATGCCTTGTTTCTTACTGGGCAACTTGTTTCTTACTGGACGACTTATTTCTTACTATACGACTTATTTCTTAATGGACGTCTTGTTCCTAACTGGACATCTTGGTTCCCATTGAAAGTCTCTTTTCTTACAGGAAATCTTGTTTCTGACTGGATGATTTGTTCCTTACCGCACTTCTTGTTTCTTATTGAAAGCCTCTTTTATTACTTGTCGCCTTGTATCTAACTAAAAACTTGTTACTTACAGGACCCCATGTTTCTTACTGGATGCCTTGATACTTACTGGACATCTTCTTCTTTACTGAACGACTTGTTCCTTAGTGGATGACTTGTTCCATAGTGGACAACTTTCTTCTTACTGGACACCTTGTGCTTACTGGACGCCTTGTTCCTAACTGGACATCTTGGTTCCCATTGAAAGTCTCTTTTCTCATGGAAAATTTTTATTTCTTATTAGATGCATTGTTTTTTACAGGACGTCTTGTTCCGAACTGAACGACTAGTTTCTTACTAGACGACATTTTTCCTACTGTATAACTTGTTGCTTACTGTACAGCTTGTTTCTTACTGGAAGCCTTGTTTCCTATTGGACGAGTTCTTTCTTACTGGACACCTTGTTTCTTTCTGTACGACTTATTTCTTACTGGATGACTCGTTTCTTATTGGACGCCTTGTTTCTTACTCGTCGACTTGGCCGATCTGTGGCAATCCTACTGCCGATCCTGACATCACAGAGCACCCCCTGTCGTTACCCTGATGTCTCAGCTCTGAATTCATCAAGTCGCTATCCCGACACACCGATGACTGACAACATGCCTGTCGCTGTAGAAATTTCTCCCATTCCGTCCTTAAGACACTCACCTCTTTCTGCAGGTCGTCTTTCACACTTCCGATTTTCTTTTCGACGTTTTCATTAACACTGTCAATTCTATGGTCCACCAATTCACTGACATTTTCATTTCTCTTGTCCACCAATTCACTGACATTGTCAATTTTTAGGTCCATCATTTGAGAAACACTTTCAGTTTTCTTGTCCACATACTCTATTTTAGTATGCACTAGCTCACTAACTCCCTCTATCTTCTTGTCTACATTCTCATTAACACTGTCTATTTTTTTGTCTACATTCTCATTAACACTGCCTATTTTCCTATCAACACTGTCTATTTTCTTGTCTACATTCTCATTAACACTGTCAATTTTCCTATCAACACTGTCTATTTTCTTGTCTACATTCACATTAACACTGTCAATTTTCCTATCAACAATGTCTATTTTCTTGTCTACATTTTTACTAACACTGTCTATTTTCTTGTCTACATTTTAATTAACACTGTCTATTTTCTTCTCTACATTTTCATTGACATTGTCTATTTTCTTGTCTACATTCTCATAAACACCCACAATTTTTGTATTTACACCACTTATTTGGTTAGCTATTTGGCTACTCAGTCTCTCTATTAGTGCTCGCAAACCCTCTAACTCACTAGCCATTTTTCTTGTAAACATAAACATATAACCTAAAATTTCTTACCTAATAAAAATTAACAAGTTCAATTAAATATGTAATTATCTACACTTAATTTTAACATCATTTAAAACATTTAATTAAATTTAAATAATTGCCTCCATCCCACTTCTGACACCAGTGTTACAAGATGCGGACTAGGTACGTTTGGGGATGGAGGTATTTGATAAAATAAAGACACTAAAGCTAACCTAGTTTATTTTCAATTATATATATATATATAAAAAACCTATGTCTATAATGATTTACTACAATAAATATCAAACAAAACAAATAACTACTATTTACATAAAGGAAAAAAATATATCTACACAAGTTCTCTGTCTATAGAAAGGTTACTAGTCACCTACAATGGTGGACCCAATGAAAGAATACTGAAGAATCTTTTCTGGCCTAAAAACACCTTCTTCCTACTACTTGCTGCGGTCCCACTCGCTGCACACCACCGAACAGTCGTCGCAACCCAATACTTGTCGTCACTATCACTTGAGTTCGCACCAGGCACCTGCCAGCCAAAACTTTCCCGCTCCTGCTACAGCTCCCCCTTATATACCCACACCTACATCTTGAATTCTCTCGGCAAGTCTCTGTTCTCCAACCTCCTGGAAAGACATCGCTTCAAAGTCTAGCACCACCCCGAGAGATAAAGAAGGAACAGGAACACTCCACATCAAGATATCTACTTCGGTTGCCCGATATTGGGTGCAGGTGGTCGCCACCGCACATGTGCGACACAATGTACGCCGAACCTCTTTGTTATTGCCGCTGCTATATCGGCTTACACAAATTTCCGATTACAGCGGCATGCAGGTAGTTATCGTGGAAAAATACAATCCATGCAGCAACACAAGGAGGTATTTTAGCACTGCCACCACTGTATTGAACTACACCACCCAGCCAGACAGTCGCGACTCGCTACAATATTTTTGAAGAAGGTAGGAGTTGTAAACCACAATGTGTCTGCTGTCGTACAGGTTATTGAAAATGTTGAAAAGTCGGCCATCATTGGGCCTGCGGTACTGTACGAACCCCTTGTTACTGAGGAGTGTCCCTTCTCTGAAAGTATTCGGACAGTTGAATCGGCATTTGCAGTCTCTGAAGTAAGGGGTGCTACACCAGCATATGATGTGCTGAATGTGGGTCTTGATCAAGCTTTGCAGCTGCATCTCGGCAACAAGGTCTGGAATCCGAGCAGAGCAAATTTTGTGTGCCTCTTCGGACGCCTGGACCTTATCATCTTTGCAGAGAATGATGAGAATGTGCGCATGCGGCAGCCACTTTTTGGAATTCTATAGCATAAATAAATTCATCAACTTGTCCGAAAATTTGACGTTTGGTGATGTCTTTCAAGAGTGACCCGAGTTTGACATTGAAGACACAGCACACCAAGTCCGGGCGGCGACTGGCCTGCTTATGGCCATGTAGGTCGGGTACGATCTCCGGGCACCTGGGGTTACATGTGAAAGTGACGAACAGGTCAGGCCTGCCTAACTGTCTCGTGATGGCAATTGCATCCTGGTAGGAATGGTGGAGCTGTCTGGTCGACCCATAGATAGAGGAAGGAAAAATGATCTTGTTGCCAACCCTGGTATCAGCATTGTCTCCAGCGTGGTGAACATCCTCCAAGAGCTCCTGGTACGCCTCGACATGTATCTTGCCTTCATTTTGTCTGATGCACGAAATTCTATGCGATTCGCTATTGCAATAGCACTCTACCAAGAATTTCAGGAAGAATGTTCCAGAATGGTGAAGAATGCAGAATTCATGCCTCATCATTATGTGGTAGGCGTATAATTCGTTACATGTAACGGTCTTGCGGAATACACTCACGAAGAAGTGCTGGTCCATATCACTGGAGTAGCCAGGTTGGCCATGTAGGAAATGCATAGGGTAAGTCATTGCATCGACTCATGCATTCAGCTGATTTACATTCTGGACAGGACAGTCTCTCAGGTAGATCCGAACGCCATTCTTGAGTGGTGGGTCATCACCCAAGAATATGGAAGCAACTCGTTTGCGGCTACAGGTATGTTATATATGTTGGGATCCTTCCCAATGCCAGCTTTCATCGACATCACCACCTGGCATAGCGGGCATCCAAAACGATCTGCCTCTGCATACTCTGTCTACATGACCTCCCTCATAATCTTATTCATCTAAGAGAAAATATTAATTTCAGCCAGAAGAGCCTCCAGCTGCTCCACAATAGGTATCAGCAAAGGATCGTGCTGATGGGCTCGAGCAGCTATAGCCTAATCGACAACGATAAAATGCAATTTATTTTAGCGAGGTTCGTTACCCTCGATGGGTCGAGCAGAACCCGTAGTCAGGTGATGTACTTGGCCGTGAATTGTGAAAGTATATACATATCTGGCAATAGAACGAACAATTCCATCTGCACAGAAAGATCCGAAAGAGAGAGCAGAATTGTAGTTACTAATGAACTGCCTGTAATCCGCACATTCATCCGAATCGCCAGTGAGAAGTTGGCGAAGTAGGACGGGCACTTCGCCCAGAGGAGCCAGGTTTATCTTACCCCTAATTCATCACACTGAGAACAAAATGTCCATTTTGATACCTTCGTCCCTAGGTAGAGTGCACCGCAAAGTGAGCATTCTCTGTTAATCGAACCTGTCATGGTTGTCCACATCGACAACTCGTTCTGTGCGAGCAGAGCGGTAGGAACGGTCGTGATAAACTCTCGGTCTCTCCCTTGTTTGCATTGTTACATTTTCTTGTAGAAGGATAACAGGAGTGGTCTTATCTTCGTAAAATGGGCCCAACAACTGCCGGGCGATATCCTCATCGATGAAAACAGTGTTATCCAGCACCGATAGATCGCGGATCTCTATCAAAGACACGTCAGGTGAATGCGAAGCTCCTTGGACAGGCTCGTCATGTGGAAGCATACTCCTGGGTACTTGCCTTATGGGCTTGGAGTGCTTCTTGGAGCATTTTTTTTTGCTGCAGGAGGAGGCATAGGCACATAAGGTGCATTAGAAGGTCTAGCTACATGACTTGTGTGGAATATATATATATTGGCTGCAGGTGCAGCAAACAGATTCGCACTCTGAGAATGGGAAGAACCTGGATTTCTTGGTTCCCTTTACGCTTGACAGGCATTGAAGGTGTACTCTTTGATAGGGAAGCATCAGCCTCATCTTGAATTTTTAGAGGCGTAGAAGACACCACAGGCAGAGAAGAAATGTTCTCTGTTGAAGAGTCCAAAACATCAGCTCGAGAGCTGGACAGTGGCAATTTTTCACGCGACCGTCTCTTTCTCAACCGCGCCCCATCCTTGGCGGGTCGAATAGTTACACTGCGCCACTCTTTTGTTTTTGGCATGGTTCAGCAGAAATGTTAAAAGTATCACAAAGAAATACACAATATATAAGCACTTACTTAACAGAAAACAATGTCACTGGCACTCAACTGGAAGAAAATAATTTTTCCCAGTAGTCTTTAAGCTGAATAGTTCTGCTCCCAGGCTCGGAAAATTGACAAAGTTCACAGAAGACAAATGAATGGGCACTCAATTGGTTCCGAAAATATTCCTCAGCACATTATTTAAGCCGAAAAGTTTTGCCAATGGGCACGGATATCTCTGGTGAAGTACAGTTCGGTCATCAAGCACGTGCGCGGGGCACTTTACCTGATAGCACTAGCCCGTTGTTGGAGAATGGGCACTCGAAGACTTTAACTTACATGGCCATGCGGCCGATAGACACGGCGTTATGATACACACTACCCGCTTGTCGTCATAGGTGGTTACACAGGGGAATCTTAGGCGCTCCCCATGCCCGTAGCACAAAAATAAGTACGAGAAGAAAACACCCTGCGCTGCCCTTAAGTCTGTGAAGTGGCAGCAAATAATTTACGTACCTTAAGGCATGAACATATTTATTGCAACAACACAGTACTCCATACACATTCCGAATGGTGGTGCAGTAAGCGGGCTCAGTCTTGTGCCCGAACAGTGGGATATGCTGAACAAAAAATTAACACCACATGGGTGGAATAAAGAATATTTATGTTAAACCCCTGGGTGGATGAGTCGCAGAGAAGACCGAGGGGCCAACGAAGTTAAATTAAATGTTCCAGAAACAAAGATGAAGCTATTGATATACAAATGGTTAGACATAGAGTCTTAAAGGGTTCGGAGTGACATGAGTCGAACCGCCTTATTCAACTGCTTAGTACCGACTAGCAACTCCTTCCCGCTCTGGTGGCCTCGTTTAGCTAAGCGCATGGAGCGTCTACCGAAAACACAAGAGACACTTAAAAGACAAAGGGGTGAAGGCCCAAAACACTTGCAAAAGTAAATGTTGATGAATGAAGTCTCAACATTACTTCATGTGAAAGTTTATGTGAAATAAGCTTGTTTATGCTATCACTATGTTTTGAATTTTCACACAAAAGAGAATTGGCAATATTATAGTAGTTGAAATAATTAACCATTGCCGCTGTCTGAAATGCCGGGATATCATGGCAGGTGGTGCACCCAGGGCGCACCCCACGGCCTGGACGCGCCAATTGTCGGGAAGGCGAGAAGCCTATACCATCCCGCAGATGATCCTAGGGGTCCATGTCGTCCGGGGTCGACTGTCAAGGTGTCTGCGGAACAGGGTACTGGCTGGCCTAGCGACGGGTGGTGTATGCGCCCGATCTTCGCCCCTTGTGCAGCGCTGGTGTCAAGCTGACACCCGTGTCGTACTGACTGGCAGCCTGCGGCTGACCGGAAGGCATTTGGCTGTATTCCCCACCCAGAAGCAACTGGACAGAGGCCTCACAGGTCCTTCCTTAGGGCCTGTCGTAAACAGATGGTCACGTTACCGCCATCACCGGAGCAGCACCATTGGGGCATAGGTGGGTCATGTCAGCAGAAGGCGTCTCGATGTCGAGCGTCGAGGTGCATACGACACTGTCGTAGGGCAGGGGGTGGCATGCCGTGACTCCTTGGTTGCTTCCTAGTTCTGGTGAGCTCGCTGGCCCTTCCTCACTGGTGTTGACGGTCTCTCTGTGTCGTCTGCTGTCTGTTATTACAGTCAGCGGTGTCCGGTTCACAAAGAGGCGTCTTATGCACCCAGTAGAGGTACCATCTCCTGCGCGCAGGTTGTCAGGTTGCGCTGAACCTTGACGGTCCGCTTAGGGTGGTGTGGTGGCGCAGGGTGCCTCGACGTCTCCACTGTGTACAGTTCGCAGGTAATTTCTATGTATTCTGGTCACCTGGACATTGTAACATCTCACGAGGTAGGTGGTTCTGCCACAGGCTCGCATGACCAGGTGGTGTCCACTCCACTTTACTACGAAGCCTGCCCAGTAGTTCCGCTTGCCTGCCGGTAGAGGGTGCGCTTTGACATTCACGCACTGCCATGGCTGGAGCTGTTCAGTCGGCCTTTCTGTGGTTTTGAGCCACTGTTGCACGTAGTGCTGTTTGTTTTGCCCTCATCGCCCTGTGTCATTACTGAAGCCTCTCTGTTCTCACTTCAGGGCTTACAGGCTCTTCCTTGTTGACTGATGTGCAATGGTACTCTCCTGGGAGTTACGTGTTGCAACCCAGTAGGGCTGCTGCAGGTGATTGCCCAGTTTCTGCATTCACTCGACGCCTGGGCATGAATAGGTCTGCTGTGGGCAGATGATCGGCCCATGTCTTGTGTTTCTTCTCCACACAGTGTCGGAGCTGTGTCTTCAGGTCCTGGTACCAACGATCCATGGGGTTAGCATGTAGGTGGTACACCGGTGTAGTGTGGTGACAAGTGTCCCACTTTTCACATGTGTCCCTCCCCTTCTTCCCGGTGAACTGCGACCCATCGTCGGTGAGTAACACTCTGGGGTAGCCCCATCTCGTGCAAAATTTGGTATCAACTACGCACAATGGGTTTGGACATGTGTGCTGGGAACAGCGTACACTTTCATCCACCTGGAAAACATGCCCGTCACAACATGGATGAAGTGTCTGCCATTAGTGAAGTGTGGGTAAGGGTCCATAATGTCCAGGGTAACAGTTTCAAACTGGTGCTCCGGCAGGTGTGGCTTCTGCTGTTGCTGCCCGTCGGGCCTTCGTGAGTTGAACTTTTTACACGTTTCGCAGTCCTTGACAGGCGGTTGACATTGAGGACTGTTTGACATACGCCTGGGGGTCCGGCAAAATGTCTGCCGCGGGCATTGTGGAGCACATTCTCTCGCGTTCATGCTGGGGTACAAACATTTTATGTGGCCCGTCCCGCAGGGGTGGCCATGTCTCAACACGGTCGTCAATCATTCGCCAGTGGTTCACCATCCCATTTGCGCACTATTGGCGTTTGCTCTGGCACATGATACTTTCGCACTGTGCGGCTATAACTTGCTCGTAAAGAGTGTTGACATTGGCCTCTCGCGGTGCCATTATCAGCTGATACACTTGTGCCTCTGCCGGGCGTGGCCTGGGAGGCAGGAGGTCTTCCCAGTCGGTGTCATCGCGTACAATGACGTCAGTGCACAGCGCATGCGACAATGCGTCGGCCAATTGGTTGTCGTTCCCTGCGACATGTTCCACCTCGAAGTCATACCTCTATAATGCCATTGACCATCTGGCAAGTTCACCCCGCATTTCGCGCATGGATTGTAACCATACGAGACATTTGTTGTTAGAGCCCAGAACAAAGTGCTGGTATTCTAAGTAGCCACAAAACCGTTTCACTGCCCACTCTTGCTCACAGACATAGTATCGTCTCTCCGTGGGACCCAACTTGGCACTCGAGAAGTCAATCACGTATCTTTCGCCCTTGTCGCCATACTGGTACAGCACCACACCGATCCCCTCCTGACTTGCGTCTGTTTGGAGATACAGTGGGTGCTGAGAGTTATAGTGGGCTATGGTCTCACATTGTGTGAATGCCATCTTGATATCTCGGAACGCCAGGTCGGCTTCTGTGGTCCAGCTATACAGTTTCTATGGAGAAAAGAGCACTCTCAATTGTGCGGTTATGGTTGCAAATCCTTGGATGTGCTCACACAGCCAGCTATTTAGTCCAAACAACTTGCGCAGTTGTTTGCACATGGCTAGTGGCTGGCATTTGTGCCATGTCAAATACGACCCGACTTAAATAATATACATATGAAAATTTTTTTATTTATATTTCCTAAATTCAGGCTAGTTAATTTTTTTGCATTGTTATTAACTTGTTTAATTTATGTTACTATTATTGAGTAATTTAAATTTGTTAATGGTATTTCAGAAAGTTCACTTTCAGTTACAGCTATTATTTCTTGTTGCATTAGCTCAAGCCGACCCTAGTCGCACTACAGTGTTTTTTTTTCCTCTTTTATTAGGACGTAAGCTGCTGTGTTTTACATTCCTCTGTCAGTTGTTCTGTCGTACCTCCGTCTTCATGCAATGTGCTGCTGTCGTTGCAGTGCATGATTTCTGTATTTTACTGTGTGATTTCGATGTAGTTTAGTGATTCTGTTCACGTGATTTTCGCATGCTACTGTGCTTCAATGCGCACTTTGCCGATGTTGGTACTGTTGCTAACTATTTTCGATGCTCTTTTGTTTAATGTTTCTGTAGCTTCTTCAGTTGCACTTCTTAAGGGTGCTGGGTGCGGTATGTAAAACAGTGGGAAACATGTGTACCATTATTGATCATTTTTTAGAGAACGAATGAAGTTAAAAGTCAATCGTTTTCGGAAGTAAGTTTGTTAATGTCGTATAACTGTCTAAGACAATTGATATGTGTAAAAATCTTTTAACATTTTTGAGAAACAAAATCTGTGAAAATATGCCTTTTTAAAATTAATTATTAAATTGTAGTAGAGTAATGCAGCATGAAAATAACATAAAACCATGTCTTAGACATGTGCCTTACCATGCTCTATAGTATGTTGCATTCGGAACATTTCTGGAATAATTATGACCCTGTAAAACAATGATTAAAATTAAATTATTTAAATTTTTTACCCGACAAAAACCGGACCTCTACTTATGGAGATATGTTGCTTCCATCCCCAGTACTTTGAGTGAGCGCGGAGCAGTTATGAGATGATAATAAGTGACAACCCATGTTACCAAAACTGACCGTGATTACCTGCAGGGCCGGATCAATCAGCTAGAGCCCGATTCTCACGAAAATGCTTCAGTCCTGCGGTAAAGACGAGTGAGGTGTGATTTTACTAAGTTTTTTTGTGTATGTTACGAATATTCTAACCCATAAACCGGAATTTCTATATATTTTTATTTTTTCTTTAAAAACTATATAGGAGCTACGTAATTAGATTTCCGTGTTAACACAGTCGTAATCTGCATAAAATTCTGAGTAAAATGACACCTCACTCGTCATTATCGCACGACTGAAGACATTATTTCACTCAGCTGATAGATTAACCGGCTTGTTCCCGTTTCTCAATTGGTTCATTACAAGATTTTGTTTAGAACGATCATTTGAAGATGCTTCTATTGAAATTGCGTAAAAGTTTTATAATAAAAATAATCAAAACTGCTCGTTATTTATTCTTCAATACACCAGTAAGAAAACATTAGAATAATAGCAAGCATAAGAGCCATTTACTCATGCATATCCCAATTCCAGAAACCGGAAATACACTGTCGTCCTTGTAAATGCATAAAACTATTACTTTCGCAATTAAAAAAATTAATTTTTTATAACAGTGTGGAGTTCATTTTGGTAAGCACTTAGGACACAGCCCCAACCTTCGAGAACACAGCCTCAGTATCAGTGAATTTGTATGTAGTTGCTATATCGTAGTTTTCTTTCGTTTGTTTCATTTTTAAAATGTTCAGTTTCAAATACGGGGACGTACAATTCCGCAATAAAAAAAATCATGCATATTTTCAAACGTTACACGTGTTTTAAAGAATTACATGTATTTTACAAATAACCTGAAGTAAATAAAAGTGGTACAAAATACAAGAATTCAGGCGTGGTTAACATTTTATTATAGTTTCACATCTCACAGGTATCTTTTCTTTAGCCCTCTTGGGTTCTTGTTGGGCTGTTGTTATGTAGAGGGGATATTTTATGTCACTCTTCAGGAACTTTTTGAAAAACTGACCTTTTACATTTTCTTCGAGCAGACCTTCAGGTTCACTGAATACAATGGTGAGAATAGCTTTTATGTATCCCTACTGGTTCATATGTTACACCTTAGTGGGAGGGCCCTGAATCTCAAAGAAATTTGGGGGTAAAAGACGATTTTTGAAGTAGTTCTACTTGAAAACGATAGCCAATTACATAATTTAAACGTTGCAATTGAATTAAATGACTTAGCTAACATAGGATACGCAAGTTCCAGCCTAGTGCGTAGGTCACTGACTACGAGGGAAATTGTGTGATAAAAGAACAAAACAAAGCTTTTGAGCGAAACGAACCAATATAAATTACCTTCATTAATATGTTCTTATAATTACATAAGACGCATAATGTTACCAGTTTCCGAAGTATCAGTGACAAGTCAGTGTGTCAGAGAGGGAGACAAATGTAATTCACATATTTTACGCGCACGCCCAAAAGTTTGCAGAGCAGTATGTGCATGCATGCGCTGTTGAATGTTGATTCTAACGAAACCTAACGACTGCCTATACGTTTTTTTTTTTTTTTTTTTTTTTTTTTTTTAGTATTCACACTGGCTAGGTGACGTTCCGCACTTCGCCAATGTAGCGAAAAACGGTAACTTCGGGCCCCGAAAAAAATGTTTCCCGTCATGTGATGACATCATGCCTTTAGTATGTTTCTAAGGAAGATATGGAAATTATATTGCCGTCTATTCTAGGTCTCTAAATTTCTTATTTCCAAATGACTGCTTCAATAGATATTAACCAAAATTTTAAGAAAGTAATCATAGCTCTCTACTGAAAACCATTAAAAATTTTACTGTAACACAATATATAGGTTAAGTTTTAAAGATCTGTATGAGTTTAACACATTAATATTAGTAGCAATATGCATTCGGATCAGTTTAGAGTAAAGTGAAGGGAGGGAGGGAACTTTTACTTCAAAATATAACTCATTTTTATCAACGACATATTCAGACAACTCTTGAAACCATTCGTTTGCAGATTGTTAAATGATATAGATAATAAAACGTATATTTCCTAGACAGTGAAAATACGTTTCGTAGTTATACAAATCAGAGCACCTTAGGTGTGATGAATGTTGTACGTAGTTCAAATGGTGAGAACAATATAGCAACTCGTACAAAAATTACTAACAAAACATTAAGTTAGAATTATTTTACAAATACATTTCAAGGAACTCCTGTATACTAATTAAAATTCGTGTGATTTTACCAACAAATGTACAAAGACATTAAACTAAACACAATGAAGCTTATCTAATGTTTTATTAAAATAAAAAACTTGTACTTTTTGAAATATAATTCATTGTATATATAATCTCTGAAACATACTATTAATTAGTGTAGGTATATAGTTTCATTTTCTTATCTAGTTCATTTCTAACGCGAAAGAATTAATCGAACTTGCAATTGTCCGCAAATGTTAAATCTTTATCTTCATTGTACTTATTCTTTATCTGATCTCTTCAAAGTAATTATCTAACTCATGCATCTTTCATTAAAGGTATGATGTATTTACTGCCATTTCACTTACAAAATAATTTTAGAATAATAATTTACGAAACTATCACCAGTGCATAAAAATAAACGCATACGTGTATTTTCTTTAGAATATCGCCAACTTTGTTCTGCGACATTGTACATGAAAACGAAGAGTTCAGTTCAACTCAGACACGCAATGAAGTTCTGTGTTTGTTGGCCAGACTGTCTGCACTACACCTCCATGTAGCAGCTTGAGGGAGGAACCGATTATCGGCACAACAATCTTCGCGCGCATAGTGTTACATTGCTGGCCCTTGGACTCGCAGTGGAACAGGAGTCTAACGACCGTCCAAGAAAATCTACAAATTTTAACTTAGTTTGACGGATTGCCTTTGTCGTGCCTTACAGCCTTAAGACTTTGCCGTCAACCACTACGCTGTCAAGATGAGTGTGTTTGGTGTTCCTGCCTTTTTGGCAGATCTTAACACTTAAGTTGCTATTATTTACATTTTCTTCATAATGTAGCAACATTTATATTGTCACGTAGTTGAAAACTATAGTGCTACATTTTTTATTATTTGATTGTGGTTGTTTCGTCTGTAATTTCAAGAGATTATCTTCGCCCTCGTCTGGTGAGTAATTTTCGTACGAGAGGTTTTATGTTCTATTGAATTTTCATAATATTTAATATTTTGGTAATTTCTGTGTAGTGACGGTTCACGTCCTGGCCTATTCTCGACCCGGCTTATTCGCAGGATGGACTATTCACGTGTTGGAATATTCACGAGCTGAACTGTATTTTCTACTACAGATGTCCAGTCATTCTGGCCTATTTTGGGGCCCTTTCTTCGCCTTATCGACTTATTTGTTTCGCCTCTGTAACGGGGAAAAATGAAGTCACCCCAGCGTGCTACTACTGCAGGACTTTGGACAGATAAGCCGCAGCTAAATTTGTATTGCATTTTAATCTATAAACTAACAGCCGTCACACTTACTTTTTTTTAATAAAATCTTTTGAACAGTTTTAACTGTTAATTTCAATATTAATATAACTTAAAATTTTATAAGGCCTAACAGACGCATCCAATTTGACTATAATTTGGATTTTCATTAACTAATTACATCATTGATTTGGACGTACATGATTTATTTAGTCTATAGACTAGGCATTTATTGTTTCAATAATTTTATTGTGAATTTAAGAAAAATAATAATTGTATAATCAATTGACATTTCATTTAACAGTGCCTGCAAGATTTTTGCTTTTATGATTTCAGTACAAGTTCTGTCATAATTGACTATTCATCTATATAACTTAATTTTTGTGAATTTTACATAAAAAAATTTGCAGTAAAAATTAAATAATTTTTAGCAACCACAAATTTCAGAATTCTCATTTAATATATTTTCCGCCGTTGTATATCTCTTATAATGGTGTGTGAGACTATTTCATTATTTACATAATTATTTGTTCTTTGCCCGTTGCGTATGGTTGCTCCACGTTGTTCTTTGCACATTCAACAGCATTTGTGAGCTACATTTATAATTTTCGCTAATTTTTATATTTTCTTCTTGTGTGTTCTTTATTAATAATTTTGAAAGATTCCACTTTAGCAATTATTTTATCTTGTTGATTGTTGATTCTTATTTGGATGTTTGGTGTCTTCTCATTAGAAATTTTCTTGTCGACGCTAGCCAAATGAGCTGGTTTGGGCCACCTACCCAAAATGAATTAATTTAGGCCTGCCATTCTGGGCCAAGACTCAGAGTAAACAGGGCTCAGTAACACATTGAGAATACAGCCAACCCACACGTGGACCTGGATCCGACTGGTGTGCAAAGTTTCCACAAATAGTTGAGAGAAAAAAAGGGCCGAGGCTCATAATTCTCTTCTATTAACTATTCAAAGGTGTGGTCGCAGAACCACAAATTAACTTTAAAAAAAAAAAAGGAAGAACGCAAATAATATTCCAGGAGGTTAAATAAAAGTATTCATACCAAAATATTTTTAAAAAATTGTTAAAAAACACAAATTCGAGTTGTCAACAAATATATGTGTATGTATTTTAAAAATCTCCAGAACAAGTAACAACATTAACGTGTGATAAGTCATGAACATTAAATTCTTTATAACATCACACCACTAAACAAAGAAAAAAATACTTTTTTTTATATTTAGTTAAGTTAGTTGAGAAAGTTTAGTTTGATAGCATAAAAGAACTGACAGATTGAGGCGCCCCGAATACTTTAGGTGGGATCAAATACATCTTGATGTTACATATTGTAATAAACAAAAGTTAGAACAGTATGAATTTTAAAAAAAATATTAAGTTAAAATCCTTGAAGATTATTTTAACACAATTTCTGGGCTAAGTCCAAAAAATATTAAATTAATATTCTTGGTTATTTTATCATAATTTCTATGTTGTTAAGACAAAAAAAAATCTCAGCGCGGCCGAATAATGTTGCATGGTGGCGAAAGCCAAAGGCGAGAACGAGAAAAAAAAAAGCTTTCCTGAAATTCAGACGTGGGCATCGCTCAGGTCCTCCGAGGACATATCTGGAGGTACAGCTGAGGATTAAACTAGGCCATCACGTCAGCATATAAGTAATCAGCTTGTAATCAGATCACATCTAGGTTGCAGCATGGCCACATCAAACCCAGGAGCGTGGACCGCTGTACAAACGATAAAAATAGCACGAGATGAGAGGAAAAAATGCAACGCAAATAGAACGCCGAACGATAAAAACTTAATAAAAACTCACCCAAAGGCGGATTCAACTAAGTTTTCGCATTTCCATGCGAAAAGTAAGAACAGAAAAAAAAAAACACGCCAAAAAAAGATCCACTCAACATATCGCAAGTGCACTGAGGTCGTGTCTCAATTCACCCAAAGAGTGCTCTTTCGTGCTCTCGCTCTCTTAAATACGTCACAACTACGTCAGCAAGAGCACTATCTGCCGAGAGTACGAAAGAGCGAGAGCAAGAAGTTAAATAATCGCTCTCGCTCTCATGTACTCTCTGGCGTACGCCATCTTGATCACAGCTATGGTTTGAGGCAAAGATGTTAGAAGGGTGGTTTGAGGTTACTAAAGAAACGTACGACATATATTGCAACTATGTCATTATTTATACATAAATAAGTATTTCCAATGAACGGTTACCTATTGTGAGTAATTCGGTAAACATTTTCGGCCGTAATATGCTTTTAAATATACTGAATAAAAAGTTTGGCATCGCCTATTAACAGCTATTCCCGCTTGAAATACAGCGTCGGTAAGTTAAAAAATTATTATATGAATAGTTCAAAAGTGTATATGTCTATAACTTGTATTAATAAAATGTACGCACTTGTAACCTTTGCATCGTTTGTTGACAAATACGAGAGAACGTCGTTCCAATTGTAGAGAGTGAGAACATCAGAGAGCAAACAAGAGCTCTCTCTCAACAGAGTACTCTTTTAATTGAGATACGGCCTGAGATCGGTAACATCGACGAATGTCGAACTCGTTTGCAGTTATAAAACTTACATGTTTACAATTTATAATTAGTAATATTGAAAGTAATGCATTTACAAATTAATAAAACATTATTACTAGAATTTTCAGGATAACAATATCTTATTAAGAACTGATAAAACAAATAGCACAAAATGTTGGTATATCCAAGAAACATGGCTGTGGTTCTTGTAAAGTTCTCAAATGTGCACACAGCTGCCACCTAGTGTAGCACAAAACAAACACAAAGAATACAAACTTGTATAGAGCCCTACTTTTAACTGTGGGCAAAGCTGCCATTACATGAAAAGGTATTAAAACTAAATTTTAAATATGCAATGTTATAGTATTCTTTTGATATTCAACACTAAGAGATATAAAAAACTGGAATAATTAAAAGGAGAAATGAGACTGAACTACTAGTAAAGCAAACTATGCTACAAAATAAAATAAAAAGGTAGTGCCAAGTGACACACATTCCTTCACAAGACGCAGGTGTTTGGTGTTTTTTTTTTTTTTATGTTCGATCCCCTTTTCGCTCACCATGTGGCCCAGAAACTCTATGTCCGATTTTCCTATGTGGCATTTAGGTATCACACAGGTCAGCCCATTGATGGCCAGCCGTTCTAGGACGAGAGACGCATGGATCATATGTTCTTCTCATGTACTGGACAATATAAGTACCTACGTCATCGACATATGTTAACATTAAATCTCCCGCCAGGCCACTCAGCACCTGCATCGTTTGGAAAGTCGCGGGAGCCTCTTTTAGGCCGAATGGCATGGCACAAGATTGGTACTGGCTGCCATCGAGTACCGTGAACTCTATTTTCTCCTGGTCGTCTTGCCGCACCAGAACTTGCCGCTTTGCAAGTCCGGGGAGGAAAGCACTTTCGTGTGACCAAATGTCAGGGCATTTTTCACACTGGAGTACGGTGAGGCCAAGTTATCTGTTACGAGGTTCACGCATCGCAGATCCACCCAGAAGTGCAATGTACCGTCCTTCTTGGGGGCAAGTGTAATTTGGGAATTATATCGACTGTTGGTCAGCTCGATCACTCCATCAGCTAGCAACCTTTTTTTTATTTGCTCTTTAATGGTTTTAGCTTGGTGTGGTAAATAACTCATAGGGGGCGTGGAAATTGGTTTTTGGGTTGTTAGATCAATCCGGTGTTTTGTCACCACAGTGTGAGCCTCAAGATATCGTTGGACGCGAACACCTCCCTCCTTTCGTCAAAGTCGCTGAAAAACCTCTCTGTGGGCCGGGGACACTTCGTTCGAAATATCTTCTGAGTTCAACTGCGGGTGCACGGACACCTGATAGCCCCTTCGACACTGTTGAGCGCAGAACAGCATACTTTCTTGTTTTGCCAGGCGCATTGGTGCAATCTCTATGCTAGTACAGCTGACTGCCTGGGCAAAATTGACAAGGGAACGGAAGTGGTATGCTGTTGTCCAGCGGGCGGGGTGGTTTCTTGTCGGCATGCATATTACCCTTCGAACGATCGCTCTGATACCTTTCACACCTTCGGCGCTATTGCTCGTCGCTGGTTGCCTGCAGCCTTGGCGGTTTTGACTGTGCAGCTGTTGTGAAACTGTGCTCACTTCTGCTACCACGCAGTGGTGCGGGCGATTGCAGTGTGTCCCTTCCAAACAGGGTGGCAGCCTTGATGAATTCCTCTGGCTCGTATGTCAGCAGTGGCACCAATGAAGCACGGAATTCTGGGCGCGCAGTTACAGCAATGGTGGTGAGCACTTGACATGCACTAAGGTGTGGCTGGTACTACCATAGCACGTGATACTTTGTGAGACACGAACGCGGGCAATAGCTCGTCACTCTGCGGTTCCAGTGCTAGCTGGAACTGTGCTTGAAACGAGGTGAATGCTTCCCCATAATGTGACACAAATAGTCCCCGGAACTCACTCCACGGCATCCCATACCATGTCATACCCTACCACTACTTACTTGCTTAGCCCGTCCGCTGTTTCCCGATGCACTGGGGCTACTCTTCTTCACTCATGCCATACTGGTGTAGTCGGTTTACGCAGTCGTCTAGGAATGCCTCCAGGTTTTCGCTTGTCTGTCCAGCAAAATTCGGCAAAGTTTCATGACCGGTTGGTTCTCTGCGACCATCTCCGTTACACGTGATATCACTGGAGCGCCTCGTGCACTCGTAAACTTGGGTAGCATGGACTCGTTCTGGATCACCATTACCATAGTTTGTGGAATAGCACTTTGTACTGGGTGCGATACCCATAAAGGAAGGTTGCAAAATTCCAGTGGTACTTAAGAAGGTTGACGGGTGGCAACAATGCAGCCAAAGCTCAAGAAGTCCATTGTGGCTATTGTTTGACATTCCTCGATTACGAGACATTCCACATGCGCAGCCTGCCCGCAATATTTACATCGCAACGTTGCGACCATTGCTGTGCAGCAACATGGGCATCTGTATTTGCCTACAAGAGTCTCTGGCAGTTTGACGTCTCCCGTTGTGAGCTTTGCTGTTACTGGTGTTTTCATACTGTTACTGGCACTGAGTGGGTGTGCTGGTGCAGCTTTCTTGCTCTCCACGGTCGTTTCGTACACGTCGCACCAGAGAAGTTCCGTGTGTGTTTTCACTGTTTCCGCAGCCGACAAACACCTCTCACGATACCATGCTGAACACATCACGCACAGCATGGTGCACTGTCCCGGGTGTAGACAAACCAGATTGTCACACACTTCATACTTCAGAATGTCACGTTAGTTAAGTTAATGTTTGATAGTCAGTTTTTGTGTAGCACACATACATGCAGTTGTGCTCGGACCAGTCCAACTGGCCGCTTCCCGTTTCCGCCCACACTGCGCACATGTCCGTGCAGGGACGCCGACGGACGTCGCCCGCAGCGAGAAGTCGCGGTTGTCACACAAGGGGTTATGTTGGTGCCAGTTCGACTTCATGTGGCATCTGTTATTTGCCCGGTGTTCATGCAGAGACTCAAAACACTAGTCGCACACGTGACAGATGTCTCCATATCCGCCATGGTAGGCAATGATTTGGAAGCGCAGCAGCGCGCGCAGTGCGGGCGATCAGCTGTCCCGAGAGGTTACCGACGTCAGCGCAGTGGTGCGCACGACTGGCTAAGTAGGTAGACTGTCGCGGAGTGTTCCACGTCAATATTTACTTGATGAAGAAATTTATTTTGAATCTTTCAGTGTAATCTGGACAAACTTAAATCAGAATTGTTATTATACACTTTTTAAAGTCGGCTTGTTATCGCCCATTATCAGAAACCAGCAACTCAGGAAGGCCGTAGGAGCTAAACAGAGTCCTCAGTTTTGCTACAGTCGTCTCTGCAATGGTTGAATGCATGAAAAAAACCTCGGCCCATTTTGAGTGAGCATCCACAACCATAAGTAATTCTCGACATCCAACCGATGCATAATCGACATTTATGCGTTGTCACTTCCGTGCCGGCCATGGCCATTGTTGCAACAGAACTCTTTCGGAGGAAGATTGCACACTCTGACAACAGTGGTAAGACCTTACCATCTCTTCAACTTGGCTGTCTAGTCCTGGCCACCACACGTGACTCCGTGCTAAAATTTTCATCCGTATATACATAAAGAATATCTGTGCCTAGTTTGTACTGAATTTCGTAGCCATAAGCAGAAAATGAAAGTACCCATCGCCTTAATATTGCTGCTGCCATCTGTGGGATGCCTTGTTGCTTACCAAAAAGGGTATGACGCCACCAGACCCTAAGCCTTTTTATTCGCTCCACACCCATCATACTGTATATCAGTGCAGTGTAAGTGTAGTGCAGCCCAGGGCAATCAAGTGCGACCACCCCGCATGCAACCCGACAATGGGTAGTGCGCCACCCTAACAGGCGTAAAATTCTTAGGAAATATATAATTAAACTTTCATTTAGCGTTTCACATTAAATGGCAAGTGTTTCTGTGAACAAGGGTATGTATGTGTGTAAGATGTAAAGAGCAGGGTATGTTTAGTAATAGTAACAGTTTAGTAATAATATTTTAAAGTCACATGATTCACGAACATTGGGTCACATAATTAGAAAGACAGAAACATTACATTTAATTCAGTTTGAGCAATACACATATTTAATGAGTAAGAGGGTCATGTTTTTGTATGCAATCATTTCATTTCACGTTATGGACATTTTGGTTTTGGTGTTGTGAAGTGCACAGGCATGTAGCACTTACTTCGCCTCTTATCACACAGTTATTTTAATTTTTTACTAACATTTTGTTGTCGTTCATTACTAGGCCAATGTAACCAAGTATAAGGATGTAAACAGCGGGATCCAACATATTAATTGGTGATGCTAGCAAAGAAATCAACATTGGAAATTAATTCAAAATTTAAATTTTAACAGTTAAAGCAAGATAAAAGTAGTAAATTTTACAGGTACTTGGATCCCATTGTATCACTCCGCCGCTCGGCCGAGCAAGTCTGGGTGTCCGCCCAGGAAAGATAGTCGTAGTACATCGGAGCTTGGGCGCGGTCGCCGGGAGATGGCCGGCTAAGGGAAGCTATTAGTTGAGGTGTAATGGTGGGGCAGACAGGAGGTGTAAGGGAGCTCTGGCACGAGGAAGTAAAGCCTCGGGGGGAAATCGCTCTAGCTAGATCTTTATTCATCACTTTCATGCTTCATTCTTGGTAGAACTAGCTGTGTTGCGCCATATGAAACCGTGTATTGATATGTGAACAGAGAAACTATTTACTCGTGAATACTAAAGTTGGTAATGCTCGGTTGCGAGCTGACACTCAGTAAGAACTATATTGTTATGCCACCAATTTTACTTTGTTTGATATTTGTTTGTATGCCTTGGGTAACTAGTGTCAGAAAACAGATTGGTTGGCTACAAATAAATAACAGTTACGAAGATATTCCTAGTTTTTTTTTAATTTGTAGTTATGCCACTATATTTTACCCAAACGGTAAAAACCTAAAGGGCAAAGCTGCTATCAGGGCATGGGCGAAAGTTTGAGCTGCTGAACATTCTCTCCCAAACAACTTCATTATCGATAATGCAGAGGACGACGGCTAACGCGTATGACAAGGACCCATTATGAGTGTCGTCGCGAACAGGGACATCATCAACATCGACATCAACAGTCCACACTACATCTATACACAACAGACCCATTACAGCGTGAGTGCCGGACGTGGTCCAAGGCTCCGCGCCAAGGTAACTGCAGTCTTCATTGAGTGGGCAAACACATCAATCTTGTGTCACTCCCGCACGTGCTCAATGGCTTCAACTGTTCTCGTTTCACCTTCCATGTAGCTACAATAGTCAATTTAATACTTATAACATTTAATTAGCTCCCTTTGAGAGAGTACCGACACCGGGAAGACTTGCTGCCCCCCATGTTTTGAGAGTAAATATCACATCTCCAGGCGTGTGAGTGTCACCTAACATGGCCCCACGAGGCCTAATTCGATTGTCAGTTAACTTGGTTCCTGTATCATCCTCATTACATTACCTGCAATATGCCGAGCTGAGTGCGCATCACGGGACTCGCCACCCGAAGCTCCGGGCCGAACACAACCGAACAATGCCGAACGCTGCACTCCCCACCCACCAGCCTCAGCAAGTTCTTCACATCACTGCCTTCTAGAGCTCCATCTCACCGGGTGACCGACCAGCCATCGACCGCATTGGCGCATGCGAGCGGTGAGGCCGCTGCCCCACAAAGATATCCTTGCAGCTGCGCCGCACTTCGTGTTATTTTTTCTGCACAGAGTAGCAGACCATTCACCATTATGGACCTTCACGCAAGAGTACAGTGCACACTGTGTCACAAAACCAAAGCCACTGACCCATTGGCTAAGTCCGAACCTCCCGAGGACGTTTGCACGTTCATTTCGGGAATACGAAATGGCAACATAAACAACCACGAATATGCGACAGAGCGACACCACCATTGCCAAAACACAGGACTGCTCGACTGGACGATCGCGAGACGAGGGACCGTTATGCGATCTGGCATCCAGCACTCGTTGTAAGCGCGCATATTTATAGACACCACTGTACATTGCCAAGCGCATCGTGGTACAGACAGAGAAGTTCATTAGTGAACAGTGCCACGGCAAACTTAGTGCCGCGTAGATGGAACCCAGCCCATTTGGGGGGTGCACCAGAAAGGACAGCCGCGCGACAGGAATGTGCGATTTTCCAAGCTGCAACCAACAAACCGGCGCGAGTGCCACGGGCGCAGGCTGCTACCGGCTGTGCCATTACACATGCATGACGACAGACGAGTGACAACAATACAGATGTGGTTTCTTCCAGTGCCGCGATTATTCTACAAGAACATGACACCGCAACCAAAGCTGCCGTCAGATTCACCACACCTGTCACCGGCATTCCACAGCGCTCAATATACCCAGCAGACACTACATCCAATTGCCACCGGAAACACCCAGCATCCTACAGTTGACGACAACACATTTGGCACCTACCCACTATCACATGGTGCAACAGCTAGCATGTCAGCGTGCGAACATCGGCACAAAACACTGTCCAAATTCCAGATACTGCCAACATTCACTGGTCAAGGCATAGAGGACCCGAGCGCTTTCGTAGAAGAGTGTGTGAATCGCCCGCAACGATATGGAGTTGAGGGCAAGGAGTGGCCGAGCATTGTAGGCATACAGCTGACTGTCGATGCGCGCACCTGGGGGAGGTCTGTCATGGAGTATAACATGATGTGGGGACAGTTTGTCAACGAATTTTCAACCACGTACACAAGCCCGCAGACCATTCTTCAGACACAATTAAGTATTTTCACTGAACATCAACAACCCAGTGAGGACTTAAGAGTCATTCATTCGCCGCAAGGTAAATCTAGTAGCACAGTTTTATCCGCATGATGCAACCACGGACGTATTGGATGCCGTACTGCAGACCATGCTCCCAGAGTTTAGATCAGCACTACGTCCAACCATCTATCACTGACTGGAAAACTTTGTCAGGATAGCCGACGGTGTTTAGCGAGATGTCACCGAAATCAAAAGCACACCACGCAAACCATCTACGACGGGCGAGGAGCTGCGCAGGGAGGAACACCAAGTGAAACCACTGGAGGGGAGACAAACAACCCCCTAACCAGTTGGCCGAACACCGTTACCGCCAAAGCAGAACTACAACTACAAAAACAGGGCCATGCCCACTCAGCCACTTGGCAACCCTACCAGCGCATGCCGTCAGAAGCGTGCAGCTATTTTCCAGGGCAACAGTATCACTGACACTCTGAATGCTTAAAGTGTCGTGAAGCCATTCAGGGAAATGGAAACCAGGGGCAGGGAGGCCCCTAGACAATGTTCCCAGTTACGCGACAACCGCAAGTACAGTAGCAACAACACGTGGTCCCCATCCATAGCTAGGTCTAATATTTCAAACATGCAAAATCGTGACAACTTGTTACGCATCCCAGTGATCATTAACAATAAGCACACAGTCGCGCTAATCGACACCACAGCTTCCCACAATTTGCTCAGTGAAAAGTTTTTACAGTTAGAAAGTGTAATACAGTGTGATCAACATGTGCAACTCGGCACCCAAGATGTGACCGGATGTATGCACGGTACCGGTAACATAACCATGTACATCCGCGAAGAACAGATGTCAGTGACGGTATTTGTCACCGTAACCTCCGAGAGGACGTAATTCAGTGGGTACCCCGGTTAATGGATCCAAATGTTGTTATTGAGTTATTATGGGACTGCATTAATTTTTGGAACAAATAATGGAAAACATTGTACCACCTAGGATACCACAAGCTCGTCACCACAGCAACCACCCATGTACAGGAATTCGACAACATGGAACAACAGCTACACAAGAGTCTCGTGCTAGTCTGAGTGATGGCTATGCTGGAGCCCTTTCACCTTCATATCGCCACACCCACGCAACATAACACCACCCAAACGCCTGAGAGGACCGGTCGACTTCAGGTAACTATGGGCGCTGGGTGGAGGAGATTGTCTACAGTAATTGTACTGGATTGAAATACGAATGTTCCCGACTAGGCGCCAGCCAGTTAGCGGAGAACCGGCACACAGATTTTGTAAGTGGCGTTTTCTCAAGGTCGTGCGGCCGCCGGCCATCTTCAGAACTCTCCTAGTTCACCGTAGTTATGTTCGGGGAGTTATGGCTCTCCCCACACACATATAAAATCACTCGACAGGGATATCGGGCACCTGTACACCTAAAGGAAAAAGTTGATGTCGGGTTGGAGGGTCTCGTACTCTTATGCGCCAAGAAGCGGCGAAGTCAGAAATAAACACAGTTAAATGGCAAGGCGTTATTATTTACACATTCATCGTTATCTAGCGTACAACACTAATCACTAGTGATGACTCAAGCAGGCTCGGACCTAGCCCATCCGATAGGCAACGCTACAGAAAAATCCCACGTGGTGGGAATAAAATATTATGGTATTGTAAACCCCTGGGCGCGAAATGAGTCGACATGGGTGAGGGGTTGCCCGGGGACTGAAGTTAATTATCACAAAAGTTCCAAGACTAAATTCAACTATTGCACATTAATATGAGTAAACAAAGGGATGCTGGTGCCCAATGTGACCAGCCGAACCTACTCTACACGCCACTAGTCACCATCTTCCGAAGCCTTGGCGGGCTCAGGGAGGTTACGCTGCTGAGCGCGCCAAAACTTCTCAACATATGGAAAACCCATAAAAGTACATAAACAAGGACACTGAAAAATTATTGTTGTATTAAACTTGCTGTTTAAAGTCCCAAATGCTGTTCGGTAATGATCAGATATGCTTGACGAGTGAAGTGAGGCAACTAGTACTTTATGATTTTACTTTAATTAAGTAACAGAGAATTAGAGCAATATGATTTAAAGAAAAATCTAAAAAAAAAAAAAAAAACTACACAGGAATTAAAAGAAAAAAAATTCCAATTAGATTGTAAAAGAAACTCCACGGCAAAGTTTGGCCAGTTACACGAGTCCGCTCTAACGTTGGGCACAGGAGTGTTTCTATACATTTTGAGGTTAAGCACGACAAAGCTTGCCATGTGACTGAATTTGCATAATCAAGGTTACCCCTGGCCCTTTTCCTTCCTTCCCCACTTTACACTGTTAACCCCGTTGCCCTAAATTATGTCGAACACTCATATTGCAGATTCAGGTTTCACATCGTGGTTTACTGTACTTAGTGTTATCGGGGCACATTCCTACCAATAAACCTGTGTTATGGAGGGAGTTGTTACATATAGGTGTTGTGTCCTTCGGGGAAGGGGGTGTCTGGATGTCGTAGCCTCCTGAAAACACGCCACAGAGAGCATTCCTATATGCTGCGGTAGTACTGACCACCTGGGTTGTTCCGTCGGTGCGTGATGCACATGACGGGCTCTTCCATAGAGCATACGCGGCTTGGTCCATGTCAAACACAAAGTAAATTTCAAATGAACTACACCCACGCTTAAGTTGAAAATAATGGAGGAATAATAATACTAGTGGCTGTAAACAGGAGTTACGTGAATTTGTACGTATCTCCGCCCACTTCCGTGCCATCATAGATGCACACTTAGGGTCTTACGTTTTTGTGATTCATATCCACCTTAGCAAGGTGGTAAATGTAAACGTATTAAGTTAATATAAAGTACAGGAAGTGAGTAATTGCTTATTATTAAATTAGGGAGAAAAGAAGAGGGGGGATTGAATATTTGTAGTTGCTGAAATATTTTTTCCCATCATGTTTTGATTGTCTCAGCAACAGCGTGTTAACAGGTGTTGTACACTGAACGTTATCAACATTGCACTGTTGTTTACACATACAGAATGGCAATAGACATACACGCTGTGTTCAAATTCAGTATCACTAAGCCTTTCGTCTCTTCACGAATTACTGTTTTCAGCACGTGTACCATCACTTTAGCGACCCACTTTTCAAGGACGTGAAACGAGGTATAGAGTTCATTCACGTTAAACGTGAGCACTGCACATAGTTATACTTAAGCTATCTTTACTATTTTTAATATGAAAAACTTCCATGTAACTAAAGAAAAACGGTGTAAAATGTCAACACTAAAAGTTAACGTATATTGGCCAAATAAATCATATTTTCAATTTATTACAAGTTCTCCTGAGTCCTCATTTTATCGTTAACGGACCTCGTACAATACCATGTACAACACTACGGACCTCGTACAACGCCACATAAAACACTATGGATCTCGTACAATACCACTCGGTCTTCGCACAACACTATAGACCTCGTACAATGTCACTTGGACTTCGCACAACACTACGGCCTTCGTACAACGCCTCGTGCAACACCCATATACTTACTGTATTAATGCACTATGTAGACGCCACTAGGACCTCCTCGTACAACATTACTGTAATGCACTACGTACGGATATGTTGTGTCACTCGTATAGTGAATTTTTTTAATATTTTGTAAAATTGTAGCATGTTTTAGAATTTTAGCATCTTGTATTTCTTACAGTTTTTAAAAATTCTATATAAATTGTTACATTTTCTGTTACAGTGTGATATGGCACAGACCGTCAGACTGAATACCTTCAGATTCAGGACCGTCATTTTCCTTCCCAACATCAGATCCCCTCATGGGTTGTTTGTATAAATCGTATTTAAAAAAAGGAACTAAAGGGCATAATATAAGGCTAATTGTAAGTAAATTGAATTTTAATAAAAAAAGAACTAAAGGGCATAATATAAGGCTAATTGTAAGTAAATTTAATTTTAATAAAAAACATTAAAATATAAAATTTAAAAAAATATAAAATAGGCCAGGCAAAAATAAATATAAAAAAATCGACCACACAAAAAATACACATAAATTTAAACAATAATACAAATAAACGATAAAAAAAGCTGTCATGATGTATAAATGAACTATCATGATGATGATGGATGAATGAATTATGATGATGATGATGATGAATCTTCCTGCTGTTCTGCCGCCTCTGCCTCCGTCCGGGCGGTGGCTCTATGCTGGGTGTTGGCGGCTGCCTGTTTCGTTAGGCCGTTCCATGCCGCCCGAATGTCGGCATCTCTGTCTGTTTCTCGATGGTGCCCTGCCCTGGTGATGTAGGCTGGAAACATCAGTAAATAAGTTAATACTTGATAATGTTATAATTGAGGCTGCTGCACACATTACAATTTTTTTTTTTACAATCCGACGTACTGGGTACAATACAAAGTAGTAGCAGTGACACTCATTATAGTTTTAGGTGAAGAAATTAAAAAAAAAAAAAAAAAAAAAAAAAAAAAAAAAAAAAAAAAAAAAAAAAAAAAAAAAAAAAAAAAAAAAAAAAAAAAAAAAAAAAAAAAAAAAAAAAAAAAAAAAAAAAAAAAAAAAAAAAAAAAAAAAACGGATGTGGTCTCTAAAAACATTATACTTATTTCTCAATACTCGCACGCTCCAAAACTTCTAGTGTTTTTGTATTGATGCATTTTTATTGGCCGCTGCTTAAATATCACAGGGTTCAGGAGCACGAGTGCGACTAACATGTTTGTGACCGACATCTTCGTATTTTCTTTAGTCTCATCGTTGTATCGTTTGCTGTATTTCTGTTTGTGTTTTTGTCTCGCGTCTTATCGTTGTGTCGCATGTCGACTTAGGTTCCTTTTTTATATTTTTGTTATTTATTTTATTTTCTGCTTCTTCCTTGTTTCTCTGACCCGATTCCAGTTTTGGAATTTCATGTTGTGTATATATCCTGATGACTAAAGCATACTCTGCTTATTTATGTTTTCTTGTCTTATTTATATTTTTAGTTTTCTTTTGACAGTTATTTATTTCACAATGGAGTATGTCCAAGCAAATAAATCCAGTCATGCACTTACATTGCACAGTTATTTCAAAGATCACGCCAAATGTTATTATAAACATATTAAAATAATGTTTTCATTGTTGATACGAATCCACATTTAGCAAATCAAATGTTCTATAATCGATAATTTTGTAAAAGTGTATTTAACGGAAGACTTTGCTGTTCAACGAAGTAGAAAATAGAATAAGGCCTGAAACACAGTTTTCCTAACTGGTATGATTTTAATGTTTACTGAAATTTTTGCTTTAGCCTACTAAGGGTTTGTTTATCTGATTGAAAGTAATGGCAAAGAGAGGGGTCCTAAAGTGGGTAAACTTGTTTTCAAACATGCCCTGCAGGCCTGTGGCTTAACCTATAAACTTAAGTACGTAGACCTACTATAAAAAGAATTTAAAAAAATTATCTTCTGTGTCATGCTAAGGCCTGCAAATGTTATGTACAAATACTGAAACTGTTTCTTTGGCCTACTAAGTAATGTTAGTTACTGGAGTTATTCAGCCCTTAAACATGTCATATGCCCTAGTACTCAGTTGGAAACGATTTTATGTATTTATTAATTTTAAAAAAGTGCACAGTTTTTTGCGATTGTTATTTCAAAAACAGTGTATATTGCCAAAAACTTTCTATCACAAGATAATTTGTAGGCCTAGGTATACTTATTTTAGCCTCGCATGGGGATAGACTTTCGAGTAATTTCCTTTTTTTAACAAATTCAAAGATTTTAATGAAACAATAGGCCCGTTTATTAAATTAATTGTTGTATTACGTTAGAATAACATACTTGTAGGAGTCAATGGAAGCTTTTAATTTTACGTTTCTGTCTTCTCATATTATTAATGCAAGTCAATGGGCATGTAGGCCTACCTTGTGGTTTATGTTACCACATGTGAGTAAATAAGAAATAACTTTCCAAGGTCAACTTATGAACATATTTAAATGGAGACGTTGTTAGATTATACACTGTCGTGGTTTCATGCTAAATTTTTTCCCCTCCTTGTTGAGGTAACTGCGAGACGAATTTGAGGTTTTACCATGCAGAACTAACCTAAGACAATTGGGGGAAAATTAATTTTTAAAACGAAAATAGCTAGTGTAGTTTATTGATATTACGTTTGATTGGCTAGGTATTACAGTGTTTATGTACTGGTCGTAGGTACGTGTGGGTACATACATTTTTACTAGCCTAAAGTAAAATGTGGTTTTCTTGAGAAAGATAGTTAGGCTTTCTGTTAATTCCTCGGAAATGTGTGTTAATAACATATATCCATGCAAATTTCTCCAGAACGTTCAAGGGATGTTACAGTTCAATGGAACTTTTGCAATCAATCATCAAAATTATATAGTTCCAGTTTTTTTTATATAGGTCTACAGTTAACAATGCTCCCATATACATTTCGTCCTATTTCGTTTTTCTGTAGCTTATACATGCCAACATTAATTGCCGGGTGTTAACATTTGTTTTAGGGAAGTGGTTAGTATGTCAACAATTTGTTACGATGTGAATTAATAATTTCTAAGTGTAGACTAATGAACCAAGATTCTCGCTGTTTGGAAACTTGCATTGTGACGGCCTGACGAGAGAAGGTTCAGCGTAGGTCATTTTTAGACAGTGTTTCTATTGACTTGTTGCGTTCATTACAGAAGACAATAACAACCAACCTTGACCTACTGGAAATACTGCATGGTATAACAATTGTATGTGTTTATCATAATAAATAATATATCGATTTTTTGTCTCTTGGGAACAGTGACACAGATTTAGCTTCATCGTTCTTTGTTATTCAATACAGTCTACGACATACATATTTTAAAAACGTCTGATGTTGCCATATACTGAAAAACGGTAATTTTTCGCTTCAAAATGTACTAAAAGTTTCAAACCCATATAAACCCCTTGGCGCCTCTCATTTCGGGTACAGTGTAGCATTTGTTGTTTATTAGATAACTGCATATCATAAAAACGTCTACCTTCAGTAAATTATCAGACTGGGCTTTAATGTACCTGTCAGACAATGCCATCATACGTTACAGCATGCAGGAGGCACAATATAATTTAATACAACCTTTCACCGCCGTTCTGTGTTTTTGCTGATGAAGCAACGCGAGTGTTTACGTTTCCATGCTGGCTGATGACGTGGACCAATCAAAAGCCGTTCACAGACACGGCCGCGTTAGTTATTATTTTCAAGATTTTATTTCGCGTCTCATTTTTAAACGAAAGTGTATAGAGAAAAAATTATTTTTGCTGTGTTCACATTTCTTCTTTATAATTAATATGACATACATTTCAACCACGGTCTAAGAGGTAGAGGTCTTGACACTGCCTATGCTCTCCAGAAAGAGAAAGTGAACCCTTCATGTCGCCGAGCGCTAGCAGTAATTTGGTGGAAGATTTGTCTTGTTTACGTCTCGCGTTTTAACATTGTTGCAATTATTTACATAAAATAATGTTAATAATGTAAGTTGATATAGTATATACATGTGCCGTGTCCGTAAATGCATTGGCATGTGTGGAACTGTTTATAAAAGTAGTTTGAACAAATATAATATGTATTATTGTTTTAATGAGCATACTCGAACAAAAACTATATTTCGTGCCCTACAAAATTTTAGAATCGTTGCAATTTGCATCTACATGTAAAATATTGAAAAATTAAATTTTATTGCTGTAAAAAATGTGTTCCAATACAAAATTACGTTCCCATTTTTTCTTCGATATAATACTCGTGGTTCCGATAACAACTTCACATTTTAAGCTAAGCCAAATACAAAACCAAGACAAATCTTCCACCAAATTACTAATAGCGCTCGGCGACACGAAGGGAGTCACATTTTATTCCACAGTGTCAAGACCTCTACCTACATAGACCGTGATCTTGTAACAAATAATTAAAGCTAAGCCAAATACAAAACCAAGACAAATCTTCCACCAAATTACTGATAGCGCTTGGCGACACGAAGAGAGTCACATTTTATTCCTCAGTGTCAAGACCTCTACCTTCATAGACCGTGGTCTTGTAACAAATAATTAAAGCTAAGCCAAATACAAAACCAAGACAAATCTTCCACCAAAATTACTACTAGCGCTCGGCGACACGAAGGGAGTCACATTTTATTCCTCAGTGTCAAGACCTCTACCTACATAGACCGTGGTCTTGTAACAAATAATTAAAGCTAAGCCAAATACAAAACCAAGACAAATCTTCCACCAAAATTACTACTAGCGCTCGGCGACAAGAAGGGAGTCACATTTTATTCCACAGTGTCAAAACCTCTACCTACATAGACCGTGGTATTGTAACAAATAATTAAAGTTAAGCCAAATACAAAACCAAGAAAAATCTTCCACCAAAATTACTACTAGCGCTCGGCGACACGAAGGGAGTCACATTTTATTCCACAGTGTCAAGACCTCTACCTACATAGACCGTGATCTTGTAACAAATAATTAAAGCTAAGCCAAATACAAAACCAAGACAAATCTTCCACCAAATTACTACTAGCGCTCGGCGACACGAAGAGAGTCACATTTTATTCCTCAGTGTCAAGACCTCTACCTTCATAGACCGTGGTCTTGTAA
>PNEQ01031365.1:0-15055 GCA_003012365.1 Medauroidea extradentata
AGGTACACTCAGGGAGGTAGACATGGCCCCAATTGCGGCCATGTCTGCCCAATCCCTCTCTGCCGCGATGCATGCCTCCTCTGCATGAGACTTCCCCCTTGTAGGCGTATGGGGCTCAGCCCTGAGACGCACTTAGTCCCGCTCCTTCCCCGGGCCTCACACATAACTTAGTAGTTAGGGTAGGTTAGGAAAAAAAAATACCACCCAAGCATTCACCGATGTATCAACTGGATCCTTTCGTAGATAGCGAAAAGAATAACTACATTTAGTCAAATTATTCTGTTAAATAAATAATTGAAGTAAAGACCACAGCCAAACGGAAGATAGAAATTATGGTTATTGCTTTACATGAGAAGCTCCAGGGGTGACCAAAACGACATACGAAGTAAGACGGAAGCGACCGGACTCACCCGATGCTAGCGCCTCGTCCACGACGCTGACAAACCTCCTCCACACGGGCAGTTTGAGGGCGGCGGCCATCTTGGGCGGTACGAGCGCCAGCTTGGAACTCTCCTGGAATATCCGTTGCACCACAGCAGCAAACCTCGTCACTAGCGGCTCCATGTCGAGCCGACTGTGACTGTATTGCTCTCCCATCAGCACCGCCAGCATTACTGCAACATGATTCGCTCTGCATTAATGTTCCGCATTTCGGTTTCCGCTTTAAGCAGATCAAACAAGTGAACTCAACTTAAAAACAAAATCTTTAAGGCCATCTCCGAATAGTGCTCTAACCTCTTAAGGACTGCACGCATCGCATCCCTGCAGCCTTGAAAAATACATCATGTAGGACACGGCTAATTTGTAACCGTATCTGAACTATGCCAAGACTTCAAGATGCACCATACATATGTACTTGGCTCAAAGAAGTTCTCGTGGCATTGCAATAGTATTTTTTTTATCGCTGGAACTGATAAGGGTGCATTGAGAATTCAGACATTACATTTCAATACGAATACACCATTTAACAAGAAATATGTATTCCTATGTAGGCGTTGCGGATTCAAGGATCCAAGGATCAATGTAGGTGTTGAGGATTCAAGGCTCCAAGGCTCAGTGCCAAGAATTTTAGGGAGGGGGCGGTCACGGTTGACGCAATGGTTAAAGCGCTCGCCACCCACAAAGGCGATCCGGATTCGAGTCCGGCAAGGTTGATTAAGATTTTCACATTTGGGAATCGTGCCGGATGATACCGTTGGTCGGCGAGTTTTCTCACGGATCTCCCGTTTTCCCCACCCTTCATTCCAGCACCTAGTTGTTAAAGAGTTGTCTAAACTATCTTCACTTAATAGATTTAGTAATTCCCAAACTATTACCTACGCTGACGTAAAATAATAAGCATGCCATGTTGTACTGGCTACAAAAATACATAAACACATACGTCTATTTACAAAATGTATACATGAGTAAACGATGATATAGTCTGTTCACTTATGATCACTCCCCAACATTCATAATAACCAAAATCTATATTTAACTGTGGCCAAATAAGGTAAGTTTTGAGAGTGGGGAAACGTTTTCTCTGGTTTTCATTTTCATAGATGTTTTCGTATAAAAATAGTAGGTACAGATAAAGGCAAAACTAATGATCGAAAAATTTAAGCAGTGCTTACTTTATCGTGAACAATCTATATACACTTAGCAGGCGAATCTCACTGTAGCGAATGCTTCTAGAATGTTTTCATGCACCAAGTACGGGAAGGCAACCATCATGATGTGACAGCTTCGCTGGTTGCAGTTCTTGCAGGCACTACTATTGTACAACGTCGTGTGAACGTTAGCGGCTATGCTGCGCGAGAGCGGCACATTGGACATAAGTAGCAGAGATCACTATTTAAGACATGTCGACTACTTTCATTTTTTTTGTGGAGTGTGCAAACGTACTGTGCCTAGATATAAAGGAGAGTTTAGAGTGGGCTGATTAGTGACGAATTGTTGAAATGTTCAAGCAACATATGTTACGTAGAATCATTAAGTATTTTTTTTTTCGTGGAACGGTGCGTGATCCGGTGCCTACCCCACAATCAATAAAATACTTATGATAGTAGATGTTATATTTAATTGGTATAACTGTCGGCTAGCTATGCATAGCTACCGTGCGTGCAAAGAATCACAACACTGCAGAAATTCCCAGACGTGTAAAAAGGTGAACACCGTAGATCTTTTTTAAACGTACGTCAAAAATTTATCTCAGACCCTAAGTCGTACAAAATACTGACTCTCTTTACGGTGCTGCGCGCTCTCACTCTCTCTCTCTCTCTCTCTCTCTCTCTCTCTATATATATATATATATATATATATATATATATGCCTCCACATCATACAATTTCCAGTAAGGCATTGCATCCTACACAATTTTATTAAAATTTGGTTTCAAATGAAAAATTATTAAAATTGTCAGTAATGGAAGTTCTAGGAAGAATTACAAACTTAGCACGAAGGTATGCTGGGAACATTTTTGACATGCTCGGTGAATTCGACAAAACTTTGACCAAAAATTACGCGGTAACTTAAGAATGAAAGTTATTCAGCTAGCATCAAGCTATAGTTCTAGGATGTAATTGTAATTGCGTCAGCAGAATAAGTGTAAACCTACATAAGAGAATTCAGAAAAAAAAATTAAGAAGAGCCCAAAGGGACATTGCAAGAAGATAGATGAAAAATGGTGAGAAACTGTGACCTTGAGTAACCGAGATTGGAAGCCATTATTACGTATTATAGGAGGACATGACTATCATAAACAACCCACGGGTCATAAGATAAATACTGAAGCCACGAAACGAAAGATGTGTACGTCTTAAGAACGCTGCCTGCCACACGCTTCAAATGGGTCGCAGTGGGCTCGTATACAGGTTTAAAAAAAACTACTCTGCGTGTGCCCATTGTGCGAACGTATGAAAAGAAAATACATTTCAGACCACGACCATAGAGGAACAGGTCTGGACACCTGGGTTGAAAATTGACCCCGTTATGACTGATTGGCGCCACTGCAATGTTAAAACAACTCTTCATTGCTAGTGGCGCTTTCAGTCATAGAAGGGTCAACTCCATAGCATTGGTAGATAGGCGTGTGTCCAGACCTGTTCTTCTACGGCCGTGCTTCAGACAAGGTCAGAATATTATTGTTAAGACACCATATTCATTAAAAGCATTGTTTCCAAGCCCTCCAACATAGCTAAAAACGGCCCACCGCATTTCAGAATGTACTAACTGGATGTACGCGAAACTCAGATATGGACGTTCGCTGAACTTAGCTACAAATTTTCCACCAATAAAATTATATGGTCACTGCTTGATGTCCCATAGTAAAAACGGTTCGACGAGAACCTTGCACGTTAGTTAAACACTTGACTCGTTGAGGTGATGCTGCTTTTGATGCCCGCTTCAAGGTTGTCCGTACGTCTCCGTTACTTCTTAGCCTCTAACACGCAGGTAGGCGGCGCCCTTTAGGTGCCACAATGCGTCTCATCCAATGACGGGATTTCAAAAGCAAGGTAGGGGGTTATGGTCAACACCCAGTGTTCCCCGCTAATACCACTCATTCGTTACATAGAGGAAGGGGCACATAAAGCAAATAATTTAACAACAACATTGACGTTAAATATAACATGAAGGACAAACGAACTGCCAGACCTTAGAACAGTCAAACTGTTACTAAATATACCGTAGGTGGACGTGACTGTGGACACGAGGGGTTTCATCGAAACACTTTTACACAATTTGATTGTGTATGTCAGTTGTAAGTAAATAGTAATGTGATTTCACGAAGGCATTCCTTATTTGGAATCTATTGTAAGTAAATTTCTTTACTCAGGGCTACCATTTGTTTGGAATAGTAAATTTTTCAAATGTTTCTAGTAAGCCCACATGTTTAAAGTCATTCCCACTAACGATGTTTAAGTCAGGCGCCCGCAGAAATAAAAGCTTAACAGAACGTTAAATGAAGACCAAGAACGAGCGGCCTAATGTCTTATTCATATCAAGTATGATAGAATAATAAGACGATAAAAGTGTTCAAGACAAATGCATAAATGTAGCATTTTATGCAATGAGCAACACTCTCCCATGCAATTGCCATTGTCAAAATGTCATGCCATGCAATACATTTTTTGATCATTCTGAACGTTAACATGTTTTCTGACAAGCATGAGACTACCTTTCAGAAGCTATCGACACAACTCAGCCTCATCCGCACGCACACACACACACACACACACACAAACACACACTCACATGTTATACGCAGTGTTTGAGTATCTACAAACTAACAAATTCTGATTGAGTTTTGAGTGCCATTTTAATATGACTACTTATTTAATGAACGTCTGTATGTGACACTATAAGGACAATGTATTTAACTAGTGAATATTTGTGTTTAAGGCAACGTATATTAACAGTATTTTATGAGAAAAACTGTACAGCACAAACCATACAGTAAAGTTTTTTTTTGTTCGCATTACTGCGAAGTCACCTCAGTAATATTGTTGTAAGATTCACTTGCTACAGGCGCATAAAATCTTCCAAGCAACCGACTAGGCAACACATTACACTTATAATTATTATTGAGTACCCGTGTTTGGAATTCGTGACACCGGCGAGACGGCTGACCTCCACGTCGTAGATGGGTATAACATTAGTGTACTGTGAAATAGGACTGTAACTGGGTTAAAGTATCAGATATAAAATTAATGTGTTATAAGGCAAATTTTTGTATAATTTATAATGTGCTACAGACTCCCTCCGTCGGACAACTAACTATCATTGAGGTAAAAAAAGGAACGAGGGCTTACATAATACTAAATGAGACCCGATTTTAACAGAGATGTAGCAACATATACCTCTACAAAAATGTAAGTAGGTCGAAATACTTTCGGAAGCTATTGGTATTTTACGCGTAAGTATACCGGCTTGGATTAATCGTTAACCAAAATTAATGCCACATGAGCCTCTAAAAGCTTTACTGCTATCGTCACGGTTCTGTGTTGCTACTGTCATCAATATGCAGATTACCAAAAATACATTGCTCTTCGAGTAAACATTTTTGTATAAAACTCTTTGCACAACGTTACGAATGGTATGAATGAGTTTTTGAAAATTATCATGATATTTTTAAGTCACTGCTTCTCTCTATTACGCAAGCCCATCATTAGTGTACCATAAATAAAATTC
This sequence comes from Medauroidea extradentata, assembly GCA_003012365.1. Taxonomy (NCBI): domain Eukaryota; kingdom Metazoa; phylum Arthropoda; class Insecta; order Phasmatodea; family Phasmatidae; genus Medauroidea; species Medauroidea extradentata. The sequence continues at coordinate 5,170 of PNEQ01031365.1, forward strand.
ACTGCCGTGTGTCTAAAATCCCTTAATACTAATTAACTACGTAATTGAATTTAGCGAAACTTTTTGTATTCGGTTCCTTTTACGTTTGTACACCAATTTTTTCCTTGCTAAGTTTCAGTCGAGTAACGCTAAATGAAAATTACAAATTATTCGTTCGCAGGATATTTAGGGAGGAGGGTAGCGGATCTGATGGTTGGGCGCTGCACTCTGTATTGAAACGACGAAAGCATCGAGATAATGCACCCTAGATATCAAGTTCTGAAACTTTTCACTTGAAAGACCTTAAATTAGTGAGAATGAAACTGAAAAAATGCTAATCACTAAACCATGAAGTGTTTGTCTTCAGGACGTCAGTGCACTCTCGTCTGTAGTATATGCTATGCTTTTCATTCATCTGACATATCAGGCTTTCAAGTTGTTAATATTTAGCCCTTTATTTGTTTGGATGATTAATTATATTCGTTGACTGAACTTCTGTTACTAATCATACCCCTCTCGCAGATGTCATATATACTTCTCGATATTTTATGTTCGGCCATGATCAATATTTGACAGGTTTCTTGTTAGGTATGTGTGTAGCCAAAATTCAAATATATTACTTTCTATGTAAGAAACTTCAAATATTGACATAGTAAATAACGCGCGACAAAAAAAGATTATATGAATAGTTCCTATGGCCCATGCGCCAAACATGTAGGCAACTCCACACGAATCTTATGTTAACATGTTGCCTAGATATAGGCTGTACCGGATTAACTAAGCACTGCTTACAATTTTCTGTGAGCCACTATGCCGCCATATTTACTATTTAAATTACCGTGTAGCTAAAAACTAGTGTAAACATTTCACAACTCTAAAACTTTACTTGTAGTTCGCCAATAAATAAATTTTTAAAATTATTATAAGTGTGTGGAAGTGTTGACTTTAAAGTAAACCACCTATTCAAGCACGTAGCACGTTCAAACGCACTAGCAGAATAAAGATTTGACTGTCGACATACTATAGTAATAATTGGATGAAACAGAGTTTCAAACATAACTCTACTATGGATAGTGTTGCAGAACCCTCTTCGGGTGTTATCAGTCATCAAACGACTCGGATGTTTATCCGTTTATAACATCACAGAACTGCATATTTGTTGTATACACGTTGCTTAAGACGGTCACATCCATGGAGTTTTTACCCGCGTCTTGGAGCGATTAGGGCGGCCTTTGCACATGCATTAAATGCCAAGTAGCCGCTATGCGGAAGTCGCTGAATCGGCGTGCATGCCGCTTGCCTAAACGTGACTTTAAATGATGTCCCTGTATTTTTATTGGACGTACTGCTCTCTTGTATCGTAAATTGCTTCGGAGGTTGACTATAAATGTGGCCTTACAATGGAGAGGCGCCGGAATGGGAGGAGCAGGGTATACGGGAGACTCCCCCGAGAAAGCCCGTCTATCAGCGACATCATCCGGCACTATACATTCATGTGGAAATCCAGGGACCGACTCCATCGGCAATCGTCTTGGCGGTAGACGAGCGCTCTAGCCACTGCACCAATTGCGACCCCATGTACTATGTTGTTACATTTTGAGGTATAGCAGTAAAAAAACCGTTTTGAAGATGTTAACGGGCTCCGAAGTAGTATTTATAACACTCGTCCTGTTTTAGAAGTATTACCGTAAACCGGGGTTACTTTGACCTAGCGGGGTAACTTTGACAACTCAAAATTTTGGTTTTTGTGTTATTTAATGACGAAAGTTTCAAGCATTAGCAATAAGGATAAAAGGAATTATTAAAAATACTCGGCTCAGATTATCTGTTTATTTACCAGAAAACCCAAAAACTAACATGTTAAATTGTCAAAGTAACCCCGAAAATCGTCTAAGTAATCCCGGTTTACGGTACTACGTCATCGTCTGGAGTGTTTTTTTTTTCTTTTCGCAAATAAAAATACCTGGAACCAGTTTAAAAGTTTAAATATAAAACGTCGCAAGGTACGTGGCTGTCTGTCCAGACTGCCAAGCTTCCGCAGATATACATTCACTGACAACCGCTCAACATACGTAGCGTAGTTAGTAATAACGTTATACGCACATATACACATCTCAGGTCATTCTGAGTGTTCATGTGGTGCAGAACATTCGAGGGACCCACGTACATGGATAGCATATCAGCGGCGTTGCTGTGGGTTAGAAATTCACGTTCACAATCTACCTAATACGAAAATAAAACACATTTCAAAGAAGATCTTCCAAGTAGGCTACTTTTAGAACAACACGCATTTTGTGAATACTATTTTCTACTCCTCAATCATGGCTAAAAGAACGGACATTTTGAATATCACAACATCTACTGCTCAGATAAACAGAACTAGAGAGTCACCGCATTTCAATAGATCCGCGGTACAACGGAAACTCTGCCCGTCAATTTAGCGCCTTGTGCATAGGAGCGACAGGCGAGCGCTTCAGCGCAGCCCTTTGTCCCTGCTTCCTTCGGAGCCTCCAACGTGGAAAACAGTATCAAGAAGGACGTGCCCTTAAAAAGATACAGGCACGTACAACACACCAATGTACGTAATATTACTCTACAACATGATGGCGACAAGCTATCTGCGAGAAGACTACACGTCACTTCAGTGACTTGCGCCTGAATGCTAGTGTGTGGAGATACGTGTCTGTGGATTACCCTTAGCACTTCAGCACTTCTAGGCCCTAGGACAGATGGCACCTTGGACAGAACGTTTTAAAGTAAGGTTAATTCTACTACAGGTTGGAAAGATAGCGTGTTTTCTTATGAGAGAACGTTTCTACCGCTAGTTTCGCTGCTATCGCTAATGGACCAGAAAAATACGAAACCGTAGCAAAATTTAATTTAAATGGGCTTGGAAATGACAGAAGTAATTTAACTTAATTTTAAATTGCAAAGAAACCAACATCGCGTTTTTAAAAATGTCACTTAAAATTCAGGAAAGCTCTATGATTCGTTAGTTTACATCCCTTACTGATACCAGCGCTCAAGCGGCAGAAATTTTCCCTGTGACAAACTTTTAACAGTGATATTTCCAACATGTAGAAGAACTAACCTTATTTAAAGCTTGGTTTCAATCGCCATATTGGATTATTTCGTTGTTCGCATTTATGAATTTCTGAGAAGAAAAATGTGGAATTGGCGATTGTAGCGCCGATTCAATTTGCATTGTGCTACAGTATAAACATGATGTCGGTTGAACATTCAACATGTATCTAGCCCACAATCAGTTTATCAGTTTTTTTTATAATATCACTTTGTCTGACTGATTGTAGCCTAAATATACGTTAGAAGTTCAACTGCTGTGCCAGTACTGTATCGCAAGGTAAATGAAATATGCACCACAATCGCAAGTACCTCATTTTATAAAAGCTAATAATAAAATAGTGCAATATGGCGACTGAAAGCTCACGAGTATGAGTAGCGTAGGTTTCCAGTCACGTGATCAGCTTTTGACTATCACCAGGATCTTGATGGACGCCTAAATGCTGTTCAGAGTTTTAAGATTGTGGGAATAAATAAAGAAGCATACATTTTTATTAATGTTAATTAGCTTACCGTGACGTTCACAGAACGTTATTTACGTGTTATTTATATTACATACAATATAAGTTTCACGTTTGTTTCGTAGATATTTTGAGCACAGTGCATTCAGTTTCACTTCATTGCAGTTTTGGTTATGAGTACTGTTTACATTTTCTCGTCTACTAACAGCCACTTATCCTGCTCGATTGTTGGCGAAAACCTGTCAGTTGATCGTTTTACCGCGGGTATAGACTGACGTGAAAAAGTGCGCACTGCTTGCATTTTTCTTTAAGCTATTTTGCATTCGTCTGTAATATTTTCAATATAAAAACTATCGTGAAACATAAAACCAGTGTAAACGTTCCCCCTCACTGAAAACGTATCACCGTTGACATCAATAATATACATTTTTCGGTTATTGCGTATGTTGGGGAGCCCTCAGTTTAAAGCCTATTAACTTGGCTCGGCTTATTATTTGTACATACAGCTGAAATTCTGAATTTTAGGTAGTTCAAGTTAAAGTGAGCACTATGAGACCCCAGCCATTATTCATCCTGTCGGATGATTTATACTTTCCTGCCATTTTTAATATAAATAAAGCAATAATCGAAGCATACTCAAATATTCAAGTCCCGGATATTTCGCGGGTTCAACGACCAGCAGGCTGGACTCCACAGCCCTGTATACACTGTGTCCTCAGCTACTAGTACATTGGCTGCTGCTCCAGTGAGTGAGCATTTGAACATTTGACGATGTAGCGCGAGAGTCCATGAGTGTTTTATGCATGTCCGCCATAGATTCGGAGTCCTCAAGGTCACGTTTAATAAACAATAACCCATTATAAAAAGTTTCCAACATATACATGACTTAGAAATCCAACCTCTCCTCAGTTGAATCCGCGAAATCTCCGGGACTCTGTCAAAGATTAATGTCTGAATTTACCATTTATAATATAGTAGCGACCCGGGTAGCACTAATTATCTATAGCCAAGAAATGAAGTCTATCCATTGACGTACCGCACACTTCCAAGTCTCGATCCTGCTTAATTAATTAATGTATTGTTAATTATTATTAGTTAATTAATCAATTAATTAATTTGAAGGGAAAATATAACACAAAATTGGCAAAAAGGTAACAAAAAAATTCTGTTGATCTGATTGCTACCAAACTTCACAGGATTCCCCGCTGGGCTAATCTGAAGATTGACTGAAAATTTCACCAAAAATTAAAATCGCTCCAGCCGTGTTGGAGACCATAGGGAACATACGTACATCGATCTTTATACGTAACATATTTTATTATTATTATTTTAGACGAAGGGGTGTTCAAAAGTGCCGACTTGATCGTGAAGCACGTATACTTACCCGACCCTCGTGATGTTTTGTGAACGTCTCTAGAGGTAGAAGATGGCAGTTAAGGCTTCTGTCTACCTCGGAGCGCGGCGGGAGCAAGGATAGGGTTTTACATGTTAAACTAAATTCCGTGTAGCTCAGTCACCCTTTGAGGTATCGCTTTCGGATAGAAACCATTTTCTGCATTGAGAAGAGGAGAATACTGCTACGTAAACGAAAACGTGAAAATAATTTTATGAGTACGGGGTTTCGAGTGTTTAATCGGCATAAAATCACTTATTTGCTCATAGTTTTCAGGGTATTGATATAACTTGCTAAAAGATTCCGTAGCAGTGTGGGCCGTATCGTACTGAACAAAAAAGTCAGTGGTGGCATATATGTAGGTTTGAAAGTGACTGAGATATTTAGGAATATAATTTAACCTGTAACGCCCTATCCTTGCTGCCGCCGGAGCTCTGAGGTAGAAGATGGCAGTTAAGGTTGTACTCACCGCTGAGAGACCACTGGTACAGTTGCGACTCTAGGTCGCGCACCTCTGGCTTACACGAGTGCTCCCAGCGAGCGACGAGAGACTGCGCTACTAGCTGGCAAGGTGCCAGGAAGCCGTCACTGTTATCTTGCCTCAGCATCAGGCGGTTCATGACTCGCCGGAACCGCCACCATTCCTCGCCCTCCCTGCCACACACATATCATACATCCCTTATTTATTTTATTTATCCATCCAGCTCCACACTATTCTTGTACCATCCAGTTTTGCCATCCGCACACATTTCCATTTATTTGTCTCCATTTTACTGCATGAGAAACAAATTTTGCAACAATTTGTTTCTATACCTTACGTGTAGAGACAGGAAATTTCGCAAAAAAAACTTTTGCGTCACTTTGTTCCAGTGCCTTACGTGCGCACCTGCATCTCTGCTTTGTGGTCAGTGATTGGATGCCGTAACACCCAGTGTATGGAGGTAAAACCCGCAAATCACAGACGTGATGTGTGGCAGTTATCCTGTACTGATTGGCACAGTCAAATGAATAACTACTCTCAGCCATGAAGTTGAGCTGCAGGTGTGCACGTAAGACACTGAAACAAAGTGGGGCAAAAATCTTTTCACCAAAAATTCCTGTCCCTACTTATGTTTCACATCTACAGCTCAGCTTCGTGGTTAATTGCAGAAAGTATTAGCCCAGAGGCGTCGCTCATTTGACTGTGCCAATCAGAACAAGGTTACCTCGACACCACTCACGTCTGTGATTTTTCATAGAACCCTGAGACGCTGAGAGTTAAAACATCCAATCACTGGCCATGAAACCGAGCTACAGATGTGCACATAAGAATCGAAACAAATTGTTGCCAAATTATTTTCACCAAAAATCACTGTATCTATCCACGAAGTATTATTACTGTTTTGGGTCTGTCTAAAATTACAACCAATAGACCGTACAAATTGCATTACCCACATAACAGTAACAATACATATTATCAATAAAAAATTTTCAACCTTCATATACAGTATTACCTAAAAACGAAAGAGTCTGCAAATACTACATTTTAATGGAAAAAATGCCACATAGTTTTGCTTACTTTGATATTTAAGTTTGTAAAATCTACGATAGAAATACTTCTTACAAATGTAATTTTGTCATTATAGCCCACTTGACGGCTATCCAAGAAGAAAATGTGTAAGAGTATGTTTAGAAGTCTAATATTTGTTAGAGATGATGTCGACATATAAAAATATATACATACTTGATTAATCTAAAGCGCATTCCAGGTCTTTTCACCTCCTGAGAGAGTGAATTTCGAAAAACCCTTAAATCACATTTTAAACTATTTTACTGGTGTCTCTTGAACGTTAAAAACACTAAAATAACCAGCTGGGATTAATTCAAAACACATTTAATCAATTTCACCCCATATCACCTCCTTAGGTGGCGAATTTCGAAAATTTGTGAAAGTAATTTTCAGTTATTTGAGTAAGCACCAATCTTAAACAAAAATCATGTCGACATATAAAAAATCAATGGGGGTCGATATATCGATTGTGAATCAAAAACACATTTTACCCTTTTTTTTTTACCTCTTTGGGGCCGAATTCGGAATATATATTTGAATTGTATTTTTAATACTTACATAAGCATCAATCTAAAGCAAAGAGCACTTCGATTTCTCAACTGGTTCGACAGATGTAGAGGAATAATCGAAAACACATTCAACGTATTTTCACCCCCTTAATTATCACATTTTGAAACGTCTTGGTGCCCTGTATTGTATACTTATTCAACTGAAGTCAAATTCACGACGATAGTCAACAGCTATATAGACGATTAATAAAAAAAATCATATTTTCTCCCTTTTTACTGCTTGGAGGTCGAATTTCGAAAAATCATAAAACTGCTCTTTTTTGTATTTACGTACGCAATATTTCGAAGTGCAAACCAACTCTCTATCACGAAAAATCTATAGATATCGATAACTAATCGGAAACATTTAAGGTATTTTCACCCGCTTAAATGTATAATTTGGAAGAATCCTGAAATTGGTTGATACGTATTTTTATGTGTGTCCCATTAAAGTAAAAATCACGATGATAAGCCGTCGGGTTCGAGCTCTATCGACGTTTCTCCGAAAATACATTTCACCCCTTATCACCCCCTTAGAGGTCGAATTTCAAAAAATCCCTTCTTAGTGCTTGCCTACGACCTGAGGGGAAACCACACAAAAATTGCACGATTCTAGGTCCAGTGGTTTTTGGCTGCAGTTTGGTATATCAGTCAGTCAGTAGGTCAGTCAATTTTCTCTTTTATATTTAGGGATAATCTATTTTATATAATTTGTTGGGAACTGTAAGGTAACCAGTGAGAATGCGGAAAAGTGTCTTTTTGACTGTGGTTTATAAAAGCCTTGTTATGAGCGTTTTCTAAGAAATATCTTCAGTTCTTATCACAGCTTGTAACAATGAAATTGTTTGTTATGGGCTACATTTTTACTTCCTTCGTCAGGTCTTTGTCCAGTAGGTAGTATTATTTTGTTTCTTATCAAATACTGTAGGTTTTGCTGTGGGATTCTTATAGACCGTATTTCCATTAACAGTTTGAATTAACGGAAAGGTTACGTTAAACCCTTCTATTTATTAAAATTACGTATTTGGTAGTTTAATAAGTACTTAATTAGTGACTAACGATCTAACGAACCTTGAAAAGTATAGAATAGTGTTAAATGTTTAATTAGTATTCTTACAGTTAACCTATTTGATTTCCGAAGAAGCTAAGTATGATAAAATGTTTGAGCTCTCAAAAAGCACCAACAAACGAATAAATTACCGCTCTTGAAGTGTGTACAGGATTGTGAAAGATATCCTGTAGAGGATTCTCATTGACGGTGATAACGTCTTGACGCGGACAAGAGCTATATTGGTCCTGAGGGCAAGACGATTACTAGTTTCTTGATTGTGTTTAAACATGAATATGCTTACATGTGATGTTCGTTATCGAAACCTTGAATCCTGTATGGCTCAGTCAAACAATGAACTTTTTAACTTGCACGTCTTTGTAATGGTAAACAAAAAATATCTAGATACAAATGAGCCAGACATCTTGCTAAGTGGCACATTTAATTTAACAACCATTGTTATTCAGCTCAGCCGTACATTTCGTTAACTGAACAAAATTAATCTACTTATTGTAACATTTTTAATGTACTGCTGTTTGTTTCAACTCATAGAAATGAGTGTATGCACATTTCAAAAACACAATACGGCGGCAAATCGTTGCCTCAGCAATCATTATTTGCTCGCCGATTCAGGTGTTAAGAGTTGCATGGGTTTCAGGCGCAGCAAACTCGGGAGTGAAGTGTAGAAAAGAGCAACGTTAATTTACCCCTCCCCCAATTACTTTATATTCCCGCCACGAATAAACCTACGACGATCAGACAGTAAAATACGGAAACGGGAAAGCCTCAGCTGAGCGAGCAAACATTAGAGCGAGATTATTCGCATCGAATACGAAACACTGCAGCAATGAAGCACCATTTATTAATTTATTAATTTATTTACGAGAGCCGCGTGCTTTTCATTCGCAAAGTGAATATTTTAACGTCCTAGAAAATACACATGACTACCTAAAATCGGCGAGATATTAGGATGAGAATTTGAAAATCATAACAGTAAGTAATTAGGTTTCTAATTTGTGATCTCTGATAAATCAACAATATTCGGAAACGAAACTAATACTGTGCAGATATGACGTTTATGTTGTCCTCTCGCGGCTTCACGTAAAATTTGCTTGGCAGTAATAACGGAAAAACTGCATCCAATATTCGAGTAAATGTTAACCGTCTTGCTTGATCTCACCCGGCCAGAAACGCCTATAGGCATCTGCCGAAGTACAGCACTACTATGGGTGAAGTGAAAAATGCGAAAGACGGTGAAATAGAAATACACCACGAAAACCCATCAATCAGTAGCAACGTCCACCACGTTTCACACATGCGAAAAATAGGGGCTCAGTCTAACCGGGAATCGAATTCTAATCGCCTTGGTGGTGGGCTTAAACTGGTTAAGTAGACACACGTGTATGCATAATTATGATTAACTTTGACAATTTTACTATATAATAGGATTAGAGTGATAACATTGACCTAATTATTTAAAAGTAAACGTTTGAGTTGTAAAAGTCAGACACTTGTTATTGGTCTACAATTAATAAAATATAATAATTGTTATAAATTTTCTGTCTTACAAGAATATTATTGTAAATAATGATATATATTTATTTTAAAATCAGGTTATGTAGAGCAGTTTTTAATTTACAATAAACTTAGCTGGTCGTATGTCCGTATATCAAGAGAAAATTTCGTTGACCTCTGGCGTTAAAAAAACGGAAAAGATGTAGTGTACAAAATTTTTGATGGGGTAGTACAAACTAATGATGGACGTTACATAAGCGGTTAAACTAAATTTTAACACAGCAAAATGTTCTTTTAATATTAATCTACAAT